>JASDQU010590207.1:25964-38707 GCA_032191745.1 Picea mariana | reverse complement strand
ATTTATATGTAAATCTAGATTTGAAGTTTTATATTTACTAATATAAGTTTTTTCCTTTATTGAAAAAAGTAAAAAATGTTGTTAAAATAGAATACAAGAAGACATAATGCATAATCCCTCAAAGGAATAACAATAGCTAGTTGTTTGACACTTTATTTATATATATAAAAAATACATAGCACTTTAGCTATTTATCAAAATTGGTTCTTGGAGATGTATCAAACCTTTTTGAGCTCAGCTGAAAGTGTTCCTTTCTCACAGAAATGAAATAACTTAGTGTGAAACACATCTTTGGGTAACAATTTATCTTCAGTGGGAAGGTGGTCATGCTACCCCACTAAATAAGATGTGTTTGTCCCATGATGCAGTGAATGTATATTCAAACAATTATGACTAAAATTCTAGAATATTATTAGTGGGACAAATAAGGGGTACATTCTCTTCCAGCTAGGATAGTGGAGATCCAATTTAAAATGGGTACATATTTTCAACAATGTATATTCAGACAATCGTAACAAAAAATCTAGAATATTATCTGTGGGACAAATGAGGGTACATTCTCTTCTAGCTAGGATAGTGGATATCCAATTTAAAGGCATTTTTTCAACCCATTGTAGAATTGTGTATAGACCATACTTGAGAGAATGGGTCTTATAATGTTGTTTCCGAAGAATTTATTGTGAAAATGTAGTTAGACTTTGTCCTCCACCTAAAACTATGTTGTGACATAGTGACTATCCTACTAGATTTTATATTTACATGGACATGTTCAAGAGTATGTTACACTTGTTGAGGGATATGTGATATTTAATCATAGAAATGAAAAGAATGATGTTTCTTTTTATATCGATGAGAGGAATTTTCATATGGATCACTACAAGTAGCTTAACTTTAGAAACTAGTTGAAAACCATAATGAACTTCAAAAGGAAAATATCTTGTAGAACTATGAACAACCTAGTTATAAATGTGTGGAGAAATGTTTAGGTAATTGTCCCATTGCTTATGTATGCACTAAAACATACGAAGGGAATGAATGACAGTGTAGTTGACCACTTTGTTTTTCCCATCAGTCTGGGGCTGAAAGGCAATGGAATATTCCAATTGACAACCCAACAAATGCCAAAGAGTTTTCCAAGAATGATTGAAAAACCAAGATTTGTGATATAGTATTATGGTGAGGGAAATCCCAAAATGAACCTAGAGATGAGTGAAAAAAGAGATCAATATATTTTTGAGTTGTGACTTCATTGGTGTAGTTAATAAACATTGTGATCTTGGAAAAATTGCACACTATGACAGAGATAGAGTCATGTCTTTGAAGGTTCATAGGGAGACCACTAATAATATCCATACATATGGATTCCTAGGGTCAAGAAGGGATGGAGAAATCTTGGGAGAGTCCAAACTTTCAATTCACAAGTTTGAAAGTGCTATAAAGGGTACAACTATGGATGAAATAAATCACTTGTTTCTTCATGGTAGAACAAAAAACAAACATTTTAAATGGTGTAGAGTTTTGATGACCCAAAAATTACCTCTATAGGTGAATACATAGGATTCATTAATGAATATAAGGTAGTATTCTATGGTAAGAACACATAATTAATTTATTTTATATAACCAAACCTTGTGAATTGAGAAACCTAAAAAGGATATTTGGTTTACCTCAATTGTAGATTTAAACATGTGAAACACAAATAAAAAATAAGGATTGGAAGGGAAGTGGTGCTTCCAATGTTCATAGGTAGGTACTCTAATGTCTACAATGGTGAGTGGAAAAACTATAAAATGGTTGAGTAGATCTATTATTTTATTCTCACTAGCTTCCTTCTTATAATGAATCACTAGGTTGAATTGTTGAATATATAATAGGCCCAATAATGATTTGTTGCTACTCGTGTAGCTTGGTTTGAGATTTTAGAAAAAAAAGAAGGGATGATGATCAATATGTAAGACAATATCCTTCTTAAAAACATAATTCATCTAATGTTTGAGAGCTTGAATAAGTGCATATAAAGGCTCTCAAAATGATAGGCCACATGGTGAACTCATTGCGTAAGGACTGCACCAATATAATACTAAGAGTCATTTGTTTCCATCTTGAAATGTTGTTGAAGATTTGGAAGGTGTTGAACTAGAGTTGAAAAAACAAATGTATTTAAGATGATCAAATATCTCATTAGTTGTAAGCATGTAGTCAAAATGTGGTTAATTAGAAAGGATATGCTTTGGATGCACTTGTTGACAGAAGTGGAGAATGACTTTTTTGTAAAAATTTAAACCCCCTAGAAAAATTATAAGCTAATTGGCTATGCGGAACCAACTATTTAACAAGAGCCTTCATATTCTTTTAGTAAGAAAAGATACCATATTTGGTAATGAGAAAACCAAGATAGAAAATAGAGGTTGAGACAAAATAATATTATTTCCATTTTACTTGGATCTTGTTAGTGTGTAACAAATCCAAAATACCCCAAGAATCTTGTTGGTGGTATTCCCATGTTCTCTTAAAAACCAATACATCATTGATCTATATGATGACATAACAACCCACGTGTATATGAAAAATATCATTGATGAGGTGCATGAAAGTTGTTGGTGCATGTGTGAGGCCAAAGGACGTGGCCATCCATTCAAAAAGACAAAATGTCAAGTTGAAGGTTTTTTTCCAAGTATCGCTTGTGGCCATGTAAACCTTATGGTAGTCAGCTTGGAGGTCTAGCTTAATCAAATAGCAGGTAACAATAAGATGACCCATTGGATCCTTAGTCTAGGGTGGGGGATATTGATTTTTAACATTGAATTTATTAATATCTTTATACTCATTCACCAACAATTTGTTATACTCCTTTTAAGGATGGCAAAGGTAAAATAATGGCAATAGGAGGTGGTGGATCGTATTTTGACAAAATATAGAAGTTTTTGTAGTTTCCTCTCAAGTTTTGAACTATTAGTGAGATAGAATAAATATATGGTAACATTAGGAAGTTTCCTAGTAGGGATTAAAGTATATATCAATAGAATGTTCAATATCTCAGGGTAGTGACAATTCTTGGGTATCTACAAACACATTGTTATATTCATCCTTGGGTTGTTAAAGGGGTTTTAGAATCTATTGGGGCTTGGTGTTCCTTTTGATGTGAAAAACAACACATAATGGAGACACTAATATCAAGAAACATACTTGAAATTTACCTAACCATAAAATAGTTGGGGTATGGTATCTGAGGAAAAGGTAAATTGAAATTGCATCCCATCATAATAAAATGTGTATTGGTTGAGACATATAATATAAAAGGCATAATGATCATGATGATAAGTGTGACCCAAATGAGTGCAATACAATCCAAAAAATTGACATCGCACTTGATTGTTCCTTTAAAAATAGGAATAGAACACACAACTATGACAACAATTCACCAAAAAGTGTTGACCCTTATTATTAAACCACTCTAGATGGTAATGTAACATCCTCACTATAATCCCCAGTTGAATTAATGCATAATGTAAATATGAATGTGATTATGGCCAAGTGATGTAATATGCGAATGTATATTCTAAATTTTAATAAATAAAATGTGATTCCATCTGCTGGGGGATATGGACATAGATGGGGGATGATTTTTCCATAAGAGAAAGGAGTATCTAAGAGGGTTCCAAGGGGGAAATTAATTATGGGTATTAATTCAACCCATTTTCCCAAATTTTATTATCATTCGAGATAACTTCCATTTTTTTGTTTGAGTGTATGAGAGTTGAATCATTAAACTCATGTAAGAGGGTGGGTGTGAGAGTCACATCCCATAGTTATTGGGGATCATGGGGTTGAAGTACAATCAATATTTGGTAGAGTGAGAAATCAAATGTCTTGGGAAAATAGAGGAAATATTTGTATAGGGCGAATAAGCATTTTTTCACATTGAGTTTTTGGCATGAACAACAAGTAAAGAGAAGGAAAGAAGAGCACAAGAGCTAGAGAAATAAGGATGGGTGAATTCTAGAGCATGATAGAGAATTTTTTGAGTGTTTTCAAGATAAATATTGCAGAGCCATGTTATTAATACCAAAGAGTGAACTCTTATGGGATTTCCACTATAACAAAAAATGGTTGTTTTTGTTTGTTGGTAGTTTTCCTGGCATTGAGTTCCTTGGAGTTCCAAGAAAATATATTCCTGGCTACCTATTCTAGAGAGACCCTAATAAATGAATGAGACACATGGTGGACTAAGAGCAGTGAAGGGGTACATTCCTTGGGTTGGATTGGTCAAAAGGAAGAGGGCTAGAGGAAATTCGAGATAGTTGTAGGAGAATACTAGTGGGTTGTGGGGTATTGAGTTCTGAGTGTACTATCAGAGGCCCCCTTCCTAGCCCCGGATAGGGGGTGACATTCTATTGATATTGGGAACAACAAATCAATGGTTGAGTGGAACATCCTTCCCAAGAGGTAGGTTGCACAAATGTTTTAAAAATATAAGTGTTTATCTATTTTCTAAGTTTTTTCTTGAGTTTAGTTGTTGTTCTTTATTACCCTATGTATGAGAATGGTTTTTATGTGTTGTTTTAGATAATTTATTATTTGAATTCATATTCATTTATATTTTTGTATATGAATTTAATTATGGGTATCAAAATCTAGTCAAAATTGTGTATAATTGTAGCTGGTAAGCTATAGGAAATTAGCTAGTAAGAAAAAATTCAAACATATGTGCTTTTTCCACAAGTAATGTTCCTTGGTTAAGATTGAAAATGTTACCGGCAAGGCTTGGGATGTGATATCATAGGTAAATTCAAATTTAATACCATGGAAGTTGATATAAAACAAAAACATTTCCATTAAATATGATGAGGAGGAGGAGGAAATCTTTAACTAGGAAATTTGAGTAAAAATGATTCATTATATATTGTATCATACTAGAAATCCATGAGAACCAAAAATTCATTAACAATGATATTATTATCAACTTCAATAAATTTAAGGAGAGGGGGAGGTTCATGTTATGAGGTGGAGGAGGGAACTTGTTCCAAGAATAGGGTCTTCTTAACAATTTGGAACTACAAAACCCTACATTATTTTGAGGCACGGGTATTGGATTTATGGTATTAGTACTAGTGGTGATGAGGGTGTTGGATTACTGAGAGGGGGGGTGAATCAATAATAGTGCAATTATAATCCTTTTTATCCAAATTGATCCAAGTATTATATCAAAGTAGTACTATTATGCAATAATGAGCAATAAGAAAAGAACAATCACACATGTTAGAACCCTATATAATAGGGGATCAGTTTTCTGACTAATATGTGTTTATCCCTGGCACTATGTGTTTTCTCATGATGCTTGGCGAAGGCAGCAAAAGTGCACGACACTAACCAAGCCTAAGACGAGTACCTGCGCACAAGCTTCAAAGTGAGTTTTGGTGTATTGTCTAGCAAAAAGAATAGTGGATTGGTTCGAAGTGGTAAAAGTTTAATGTTGGTGGGCAAAGACAAAGTTGGTTTGTTCGCCAAAATTTGGTGAATTTGGCGAAAAATTAAAAATGGCCCCTCGTCCTTTGCATTTATGCAGAAGTTTTATGGATAAATGAGCAAAAATTTACCCTCGGCCTGTGTGCAGGGTTTAGCTAGGTTTATCAAAATATTTTGACAAAATTTTTGGCAAAAATTTATATTGGCCTAAGGCCAACACCCGAACAACCGACACACAAGCACACGCAGCGCCAACACCAAACCCCAAAGCCCAAGCCTCGGGCTCATTACTTGACATAACCTATGACTGTTGGTTTATTTAAACACTGAATGTGTTGTTCACCACGCAAATGTGGGATATTGCCCACTGAAAGTTAAAAAATATATATATAAAACGCAGTTGTTACCCCTTGACAGATGTTCGAACCAGTTTGCAAGGTGTCCAATGCAGAGGAGCTGCCAAGTCTAGGTGTCAGAGAGTTGAACAATCTTGAAGCTTTGAGTTTACATGAATGCCCAATTAGTGTACTGCCATATGCCAGTGTGGAACAACAAATATGTTGACACGGCTTGTTGGATGGTTTCAAAATACTTTCCATGCCCGGTCTTCTGAAGAAAGCTCATCTACTCAGCCTGAAGCGAGCAAAACTTTTGTCACCAAATTGCTCCATTCCATAGAAAGTCGCACTGGGACTATTGAAGAGATTGGAATTATTGTACAGACACTGAAAATGGATGGAATATTCCTCATATGAACACCACTAAAATAACAACAGCTAGTCTTGGTCAAATTCTTGCTAAGTGTCCCTCTCAGGTATCTCCACAAGACAGAGTAACTGAAGATCGAGGAGACACAGCCCCACTCTGTCACAAGATCAAATCGACAATGCCAAACACTCTTATATAAGAGACTTCCTATTATCCTTCGTTGAATTAGACAACAGAACGTTGTGCTGTCTGTCGTTGTGTTGAAGATTGGGATTATAATAAAATGGTTATCACCAGGAATGCCAATGATGTCGATAAACATGGCTTGTGTTTTTAAGAAAAAGGTGTAAATTCAACCTCCCCAGGGTAGACTGAAAATACCAATAAAAACGTGAATGGCATAGCAAAGGAACTAAAGAAACTACACAAGGAATGCCACTAACTCAGTAACAGTCGTTGCTGTCCTGTTTGCTACTATATCATTTGCTGCTCTTTTCATAGTTCCTGGTGGCTATGGCTATAGTGTTTATGGAGATGCCACAGTAGACAATATTACATTGTTCCAAATATTTTTCATCTCCAATGCATTTTCCCTGTCTACATCTTTAGCTGTTGTGGTAGTACAAATCACACTAGTACGATGGGAAACAAAATCTCAGAGAAAGGTGGTGGGAGTGATCAATAAATTGATGTGGCTAGCTTTTGCATGTATAACTGTAGCATTCTTTGCATTGGCATACATTGTTGCCGACTATCATGAGCTATGGTTGGCAATCATTGTTACATTAATAGGTGGCATAATTATAGTTGGTGTGTTGGGCATAATGACTTACTTTCTTGTCAAATTAAAGAGAAACTAGTTAGAGAGACTATTCAGACTGAGATGTGTTTATATGCATGCAAACCAAACCGAGGATTATAGGATGGATGGCAATCTGATCCAGTGGATGTAGAGCTAGTCACTAACTTGGGTGACTGTTGTATAAAAAGAGCTGAACTTTCATTCACATCAGTAAATCCTGACCAAACAAGCATTAATGAAATTTGGAACTCAGCTAGAGGATTGTTGGTGATAATATTTCTGGATTGCTTCAGAATTGGGGAGCGGGTCTTCTTTCATTAGCATTCGGTAGACATCGGTGAATCTGCTGAAGCATTCAAGCATGCTGAGGAGAAGTCAAGAAATGCTTCAAACTTCTCTCAAACAGATGCCAGAGTTCGTGTTGCCTTGGTAGATATTTTCAGTGCACAGGCAGACAAGTTTCTCATACCACAGATCATCAACCACAGGTGCTAAAATTACTGGAGAAATCTATCAAAGAAGGCTATGGTGATGCTCTCCAAATTGATGCTACCAATTTAGATGTTTTGATTGGCTTTGAAGTATGCCTCACATCAGCAAAGCATTATCTCCTTTCAGGGGAAAAGGAAAGGGCCAATGAGTCTTCGTTGAAAAGTTTGCAGTGGTATACAAAGGTTATGAACCTTTTGGAAGAAGATGTTATTAGCAATTACGAACTCTGTTTGAAGAACAATGTGATTTAATGTATAACATGGCATGTGCTGCTGAAACATGTGGCAAACAAGGGACCCGACTTCAACAGTCTCATCCACTTATTTAGGGAACAGTTATACAGGTGGCAGAGCAATCCCAGGCTCTAGAGGAAAACGCGACAATTGGAAAATGACAACTTCCATCCAATCTCCAACAAAACCTCCAGCGTTCAGTCTATTTGCCAGTGAATTTTAAACCTCCTCCAACATGCTCCAGATGTCGAGCAACTGATATCACATTTAGTTTTCAGTTATTTTGTTGTTCGATTTGTTTGAGGGAGTAATCAATAGGTGTTTATTTTGTAACTATTTTCTATTTTGAGAAACCAGAGGCAGAGCCATAATCTTTGAAGGCTGGGGGGATTTTTTGTTATATATAGTGATGTAAAAAACTTAATGAGGGTTCGACTGGGCTGTGAGAAGAGAGTCAGACCTGTGTGAGAGGTCTCTACCTGGCGTTTTATTTTTCATTGCTGCACTGTGGGTCATGTACGCCCAGAGAACATTTTTTCTTCTCTGTAACTTTTAGATGATCAATTCATAGATGTGCAAGCTGTTCTCAGGATTCTTGTGTAGAGATATTGGTGATGTTTTTTCTCTTTGTTAATGTATTTCCAGTCTTCTTTAGAATTTGTTTTCATTTCTTATTACCATAAGGAAAGTAGTAGGAGCAGAATTTATTATCAGATACTTTGCCTCTCAGCTTGTGGTGATCTTTATGTTTATCTTCTAAAGATTAGTGCAGGAATTCTTAAATGCTCCTGTGCCTGGTTTTTCCTCACCTATTTCTCCTCTCATCCCTGTGTAACAGTCTTGTCCAGATCTGATATGTGAATCACTTTTAATCGCAGACCCCATTTTCCCAATGGCTCTCCTTGTTGTCCCAAACTAACCATCTCAAAATCAAAAACTCTATATTTCCTTGCTTTTACAACTAGCCTAAAACCCATCCCTAAAAAACAAAGCTAAATATAAAAGAGAGATCTCTCTCTGAGTCTTGGAGGGCTAGATCCAAGACTCGAAGCGGTTTGAGGTTACCTCTGTGTTTGCCTCAGCAGCCTTAGGCAAATTACAGAGTGCTAACAACACACATACACAGTACACCAGTGTTTTACGTGGAAACTCAAATCGAGAGAAAACCACATAATGTTTTTTCTTATATGTCTTGAAGAATTACATTCATTGGAAGCATCAACTTCCTTTTTTTTCCAGCTGCAACTCGAAGGAGGCTCCAAACCCCTATATTCTCAGGCTACAACCTAAGGGAAGCTCCAACTCCCCAATTCTTTGGCTACAACCAAAAGGAGGCTACAACCCCCTATGTTCTCTGACTACAACCGAAAGATGGCTACAACCACATGTCCTTTCCCCATCCTGCCACCCTGAAGTAGAAGTAGAATGATGGAACCACTGTCAACATGTCACTGTGAGATATACCGCTGTAAACCTGTACCAATAAATTTGAGCCATGCATCAACCTGTACCTCAACCTGTAATCGACTTGTACCCTAAACAAGTGCATCAACCATGCACCAACCTGTACCAAATAACCTGTAATCAACCTGTACCATAAACAAGTGCATCCAACCNTGTACCAACATCATCAACTATACACCTCATGTATGTGCCAACTCATGAACTACTTGTCTCAACCATGTACTCAACATGTACCTCAACCAAAAGCCCTCATCAATTTCATCATCCAAATCTGATTTGTATCTCTATAAAATACTTGGTGTATATGATCACATTTTTGAAAACCTTCCTTAACTTTAACAACAAGAGACTAGCATTTTCATCAAACTTTTCTTTAGTCTCACATGCCTAGTTTTGGATTAGTCAACAACCCTAACTTGAAGTAATCATAACTTTGTACATGTAATGTATAAAGATATGAAACTAATACAAAATTTTCTTCAGTGTTTTTAATTCAATTCCTCCAGGTTTCACTACTTGGAACCTCTCAGAAAAGGAGTTATAGAAAAAATGACATACCTTGCTGAATTCTAGTTTATTCTAGAGAGCAACCTTGTAGAGCATGCCCCACACAAAATGTTTATTGAATTGATATGAAACTATTAAAAAACATACTAAATACTATACCCTAACCAACACATTTGGTTTCACTAAATTTGGATCTATTATGAAGAAGTTATAACTTTTTTACCCGAAACACCTATTTTTGACTAGTTTCAAGACTAGCCACAAACCCTGTTTTCCAAGGAGTGTAAGTCCAAAAATACAATGATCCACAAGCTGAATTTTTTACCAGAGATACTTGGATATGTTTTCTCAATGGAATATAAATTTCATAGTCTGAATCGTTATATAAAAAAATTTATAGCGAAAATGGTGAGATGACCTGTGAATAACATACCTTAGAAAACACCATCAAAATAATTTATCCTTCCTTGCATTTCGGCCTTCTTTTCTTCACCTTCACTCAAAATTTTAGATTAGCTATCCTTGGTTACCTCAAACACCTATAGATATTCAATATGCTCAAGTGTGATTAAAATGAGAGAGCCTTGCCTCTTAATTATACTCTGCAAGTAGCTTCCTTAAAAACATCTTCTAGGTCACTTGGCTCCACTTTCCTTATTTTAGGGTTAACCCACTTCTAATTTCTCCATTAAATTTATTATTGAAATAATTTCTCTTTTATTCACTTTGAATTATAATACACTCATTACTTCACTTTATTATTTACCTTTTAAAATCTCTTAAACCACTATGACAACTTTGACCTTTTGGGGCTTCTAAATGACATATGAGGGTCCTCCAACTTCGTAAGGCCATAACTCTCAAACCGTGAGGAGTTATGTGATGTGCCACATACCACCAGAAATGAAATGACATGTATTATCCATATAGAATAGTATTATCTAAAAATATATCATAACTTATACTATTATCCATCAAACAAACTTGGGTCCATTACCCAAACCTGAGGTCTCCAACTTCTCCTGGTCATAACTCTCTAACCATGAGGAGTTATTTGACATTCCACATACCACCAAAAATGGAATAACAAGAAATATCCATATAGAATATTTTACCTAAAAAATTAATTGTCCTTCATCTCTTTATTCCACAATTAAGCATGAGTTCTCTTACTTCGCAAAGTGTCTTCCCGTGAGGGCTTTCACCATAAGGAGACCACTTTGGAGTTCATCCATATTTTCTTCTTATCAACCATGATAAGACAATAATGAGTCATCTTTACATCAAACAATATTGGGTCCATTACCCAAACCTTTGTGCTGTGGAGCTTTCTTCAAGGGTTGACATCAATGACAACCAACCTTAATCAACAATGTCCCCCTTTGGCATTGATGGAAACACTCTAATGCAATACTAAAATCATATCACTCATACTCTCCCTAGAACCATGCCTCTATCATCTGTATCTAATAAATATCTCCCCTTTTTTCATCAATGACAAAGTTATATTTCCATCTGGGGCTACTCCCCTTGGTTGGACTATCCTCTTATGTTGCTTCCTCATGTATATCTAAGACATATAAGATAAGAATTCAAAAATCATTCAAAAAAATTCATTTTGGAGCAAAAATAACTCCAAGTATTTGGCGAATATATTCGAATGCTTTCCGTGGAAGTGATTTTGTAAAGATGTCTGTCACTTGTTCTTTTTTGCCCACGTACTCAACTCTGATGTTCTTTTCTGCAACCTATTCCCGTAGAAAGTGATACTTGAGTGGAATGTGTTTCATCTTGGACCAGGTTTTTTGATATACTGATGGCACTTGTATTATCACAATATATTGGAATGGGCTCATCATACTCAACCTGTATATCTGTCAAAGTTTGTTTCATTCAAAGAACCTGTGTACAACATGTTGTTGCTACAATATACTCTGCCTCGGCTGTAGATAGAAATATTGATGATTGTTTCTTGCTTAGCCATGATATCAAACACTCACCTAAGTAGAACGTTGCTCCACTAGTGCTTCGTCGGTCATCAATACAACCTACCCAATCTGCATCTATGTAGTCAATAAGTGATATATATTTTCCTTTTGGATACCATAATCCAAACTCTTATGTTCCTTTGAGATATCTGAAAATCCTCTTTACTACTAATACGTGTGATTCCTTTGGTGCTGCTTGAAATCGTGCCACTTGTACAACTTCTTGCATTGCATCTAGTCTGGATTGTGTCACATATAGTAGGTTGTCAATCATTGACTTGTATTGCCTCTGATCTGTAGACTTCGAATCATCATCTTTGCTCAACTTACAACTGGTTTGCATGGAAGTGATAACTGGTTTGCAATATTCCATTCCCAATCTCTTTAGCATTTCTCTGATATACTTGGTTTGAGAAATAAAAATTCTTTGGTTGCTTTGACGTATCTAAAATCCCAGAAAGAATGATAGTTCTCCAAGTAATGACATTTCAAATTCATTCTGCATGTCATTTTCAAATTTTTATCTTATCCTGTCATTATCACTACCAAAAATAATATCATCAACATAAAATTCAATTAATAAAATATTACTTTGACTTACCTTGATGTAGAGGTTGTTCTCTACACTTCATTTTCTGAACCCTACCTGCTGCAAGTACTTATCCAGTCTTGAGTACTATGCTCTAGGAGCCTGTTTTAGACCATACAAGGCATTCTTTAATTTGCATACATAGTCTATGTTCTCTGACAATTGAAATCCTTCTAGTTGTTCAATGTAGACTTCTTCTTCAAGTTCCCCATTAAGAAAAGTTGATTTTACATCCATCTGATATAATTTAACATTTTTGGAGCATGCATAAGCTAAAAGTAAATGGATTGCTTTCATTCTGGCAACTAGGGAAAATGTCTCTTCAAAGTTGATTCCTTCAATCTGTGCATATCCTTTACATGTCAATCTAGCTCTGTTTTTTTTAACCTATCCATCTTCATTCAATTTATTCATGAAAACCCATTTTGTACCGATCACATTCTTATTCTTTGGTCTTGGAACCAATTCCTAAGTGTCATTTTTCTCTATTTGAT
>JASDQU010590205.1:63996-78396 GCA_032191745.1 Picea mariana | reverse complement strand
ATAACCACAAACAAAGTCAACATGTTCATCCTAGTACCTTCTGAATTTGGGACAGCTCTGCTTGCATGCTCTCAATCTGTTGGGAAACATCCATGGGGCTCTTGTCACTATCATGGGATTGCTTGCTCTGTAAGAAATAACAGAGACTATCACATATCAAGACAAAAACTAATAACTCAAGCTTGAAAGTTTGATTCTTCTTCAACATGATCTATTATGGAATACAAAACATCTCCTTTAAGGAATGACAGACCTAGCACATGTATAAGATTTTTTACATTTTCATAAAAATGAAAATTTTAAATATTACAATAGTATAATAAAGGGAGGTACTGACGAAAATAAGTACAGCCACTAAATGTAAACGTGTTTATAATAGATTAATCATTTAACAGCTCTCACTATCAGTGTAGAAAATTCTAATGTAGCAAACAAAACAATGATGGTAATTTCTTCCTAAGAAACCTGGTAAAGGCATTTCCTAAAATGCAAATGCTATTCCAATGCAGCCTATGGGATCAATAAGATTTATCTGGTATAAAACACAATGGACTAAGAAACTCCTTATTTTGAAGCATGGGACATTTTAAAAGCAGCTGTCCTATTTAAAGCCAACTACGAAAAAAACTTCACAGCTATTTCACTTTTTCTTCTTATCTTCCTTCTCGTTCTAAAATTGCTTACCTTTATCTCTTTATCCTTTTGATATCGAGCTTCTTCCAGTGCAGTATTCTTTATGGTGATCTGTTTCCTCAATCTCAATATTTCACCTTTTGCAGATGAAAGTTCTTCCTCAAGCTTCCTAGCTTTCTTAACATAAGTCTCCTTTTCCTTACCAAGTTTCATAAGGATTTTGTTTGCATGCCCTGCACTCTCCTGAAGTTCTTTTGATAAATGTTTCTCTTGCTTCATAGATTCATATAGTGAAGCATTTTCTGTCTCAAGACTATTAATCTTGGATTTTGCAATTTCTAACTCTTCTGACAAAGACACCAAGCAAATTCTCATATCCTCCATAGATTTTGTCACTTCCTCAAAATCTCTATGAAACACCCTTCTACCTTCTTTTTCTTCTAATAAACTTTTCTCAGATGCCTCTAGCTCTTGGCTTAAAGCTGCAACAACCTTCTTTTCTTCATTTAAAGCTGTACTTGTCACTTCTACTGTCTTTCGAGCTTGAGACAGTTCTTGTTTTATGTTCTCATAGGAGACTGTGCTGTCTTCTAATTTTTTATTCAGAAACAGCAAGTCATTCCTCGCTGTATTCAATGCTTTCTTTACTGAAGCTAGTTCACTGGACAATTTACTTGAGGTTTGTTCTGCTTCATGCACCTTTTCCTCCAAGGAATCACGCATTGCATCTCTATCATTTTGTAACCTGGCAATTTCTAACTCAACCTGTGCTTGTACTCGTTTTGTTGTAGTCAATTCACTTGATAAAGTGATAACCTTGCTTTGTAAAGCTTCTAAGCTTTCAATTGACCTTTGCATCTCACTACTCAGGTGCTTCACATTTGTCTTTTCTTCTTCCAATAAGGATTTCAAAGTGGAACTTTCTTCCTGTAAACCAGCAAGGATCCCATCTTTTTTTTTGGCTTCGTCATATGCAATATTTAGTTTTTCTTTCAACTGGTTGATTTCCTCTTGCTTAGCAAAAACAGCTTGCCTAGCAGATACCAAATCTTTGTCAAATTTAAGTTTCATTTGATTAAGTTCTTGATGCAGCATGACCAGCTTCTCCTTATTATCCTCTCTTTCCACAACAGCTGATGCAAGTCTCTCACTCAAATTCTCGATGGACGAATCTTTCAGACTCAGTTCCTTTTGAGCACTGTCAAGCTCCTGCTGAAACTCTTTGATTTGAGCCTCTGCCTGTAAGAGTGATTTTCTCATTTGCTCAACGTTGGAAGAGAACTCTGCAGACTCCTTTTCTCTTTCCCTAAGAGAAAATCTCAGGCTCTCAATCTCCTTTTCTTTTTCCTGTACATTAGCAATTGTCAATGTTACATTGTCTTCCAGATCATTTATTTTTCTCTTTTTTTCCTTCAATTCTAACTCGAGTGTCCTATTATCATTTTGCACTCGTGTAATGTCTGCATTAAGTCTTTCCACCTGTTCTTCGAACTCCTCCACCATTTTATTCTCTCTCTCAAGCTGCTTCTGCATGTCTTTTACTGTGTGCTTTGCAGAGTTCAGTTCATTTGAAAGAACAGCTTGCTCTTCCAGTGCTTTTTGTGCCTGTCTCAGATTTTTTTCTTGCTCTAGCAGTATTCTTTCCTCCAGATTCTCTCGAAGAGAAGACATAGCAACTTCATTTTCTTTTAACTCAATTGTCAGCTGCACAATATCATAACTGCAACTAGTTAATACCAAACAGGAAGATTGGTACTTCAATAATATTCTTGAAGCACACTTCCATAGGTTCAAAAAAATCTCCCATGGAAGCACTATGTAAGAAGCTTCATAACCTTTTTTTCTTCATGTTGAAAGATAATCAATCCATTGAGTTATTGTTTGTAAATAACAATTTCTAAGATAGCTGTTCAAATTATCAATCAGTGAAAGTCTACATGAGTTTGCACTGCATGCTTATGTAGCATGATATATCAAATGATCAACTAATGCACCAACAGTAGACAAAAATCTTACAGCTTCAACTTGTGATCCAGTAGCAGCTTTATCCTTCTGTTCCAACACGTATAAAGCACCCAGTACTCCTGACCCAATTATTCCAAGTTGATTCAAAAATCCAAAAAAGTTGCTTCCTTGTGATTCACTTTCATCTTTAAACTGCCAAATCACAGGACCATATTGTCTCAGAAGCATACAGAGTTTCTAAAGTTAACACAAGATGTTAAAATAAATGGATGTAATAGGTGAACCTCCATTATAGCATTTTACAAGAATCTCTTCAACTCAAATCCTCTGAGGATGAATAGACCTCTGATATAGCATTTCGCTGCTGAGATGGAGAAGTTGCATCCACATTTTCTAATTTCTGACTCCTAGATGCCACTGGTAACCCTGCTTCTTTTCTGTCTGCAGGTATCAAATTCACACAAACTTAGGATTATTATGTATCCTTTGTCAATATAAGAATTTCAGAAATAGATCAGATACCTGAAATTGGTGCATGTGACAAAAGGAATGAAAAATATTCTAAACTGATGAACAGCCAAAAAAGTCTACTAAAAAAAGCAAACATGTCCACCAGGGCTAAACTGCAGCCATGAGTGCCTTTTAAAAGGAGATATACTGAAATTGTTTTGACTCAAGTCATCATTGTCCGATTCATAGAAACATAAACTCTCTTACTCAACATTCTGCATAACAGAAGATCAGGAAAAAGGAAAACTTATGTCAAGAAGCCAGCAGTCTTGTGGAACCCATGCACCCTTTTACTCAATGCCATATGATCTCCAGCGAAACATATTCATCTGGAGGAAGTTGTAGTGAGGTGAATCAGATAATARGGGTGCCCAAAGAGTGTCATTTTCCAATCTGTATTTAATATTTCTCAGGCCCCTATTCATATGTATTTTGATTTAGTGCATTTAGACTGACTGTGTRTTCCCCAACAGATGCATTTTTCATATGAACAGTGCTCACAATGTTTACAACTTCACTGTTATAGTAAGTCAATGAAATAAAACTACAGCGAATCATGAAAAAGCTAGATAATAGRATATAATGCAAGTAACAATACTAGAAAAGAACCAGGAAGTTCGTCTATATTTAGTATCTATAATGAATGTATGGAAGACATAWACTTCTGGTAACTAAACATGTAAACCGCTAAATCTTAATAGCCTTTCATTCTCAGATGTTCTTAGAAGGCACCTTAGTTTTTTTTTTTGAAAAGCAGGTCTTCTATTACAAATAGGACAAAATGATTACACCAATGAAACCGTTGATTTTCTATGTGATACTGCAATTAATTCCATCTTCCTTCCATAGGCAAGCAAGACCAAACAGTCTCCCTAGCACCAAATCCCATATAAGCTCATTCTGGCTGCCATCTGTGCTTGTACATCAGTTTTAAAAACAGTCAACTATCCAACACGAAGACTATTGGAAATGTCATTAAAGACTGTCCTTCAACTTTTACTCCAGAGAATAGTCATTCCCGTTAGATGAATAGGCTCCATGATTCCCTGCCAGGCCGACATGCTATTTGACTATCCACGAGCTCCAGCATTGCCCCTTTCCAGTTGAGTGGTCAAACTAGGAGATTCTCTAAAGAGACCTGTTACCTCACAATCTCACAGCCAAAGATGAAAAGTTCTAACACCTAGATGGAGACATGTGAAACTAGGAGGTTGGCCACTGTCACCTCACCAACACTCCTCTGCACTTTAGACAAAGGGTAGATGAAATGTTCCTAACTCAGCTAGTCTAGGAAACACTGCTAAACTGTCAAATCCACTGTCTGATCTGATACTCTGGGGGTTTTTGGATGCATTTGAGTTAATGTTTTAACATGCTTGGTGATTTTCGCATGTGTGTTTCATTCAATTAATGTTTAGACAGAATATATGATGCATAAAGAATAAGGAACAAACACCATCTCATTCGTATGTATTATGAGGGGAAAACAACAGGAAATACAATAATATGCTGAAAGCAGATGAAATCGTCAGCTAGATCTCGTGGATCGTCACTGGAATACAAGCAACTAATATATAATACCCGTGATCAGATGATGAAGGAAGATCTGCGCATGCACGGATAGATTGGCAAAAAGATGTAGTTCCAGAAACTCACGGCAACTGCTGCAACTCTGGAAAACTCGCCCTGGTGGCTATACTCGACAGAATCACTTGGAGACTGTCCCAAACTGAGCGCCCTGGCCTCTAGGCTGCTACTGATGACTGACAGAATGAAGATCGAATGTCAAAAGCTCTGGATGTCATCCCCTAGGGGGTTGCACACCTCCTGGGCTCAATGAGTGCGCCCTAATGATTCCACCGACGGAATCAGTTGCTATATAACTCGAAATATGCGCCCTGGCCAATGTTGCGCACTATCTGGCTATTTGTTGTGCTCTGAGAGATTCCACCGTCAAAATCCGATGATTGGTGGCTCAAAAGATGTGCCCTGGCTAGTCCTCAACTGGGTCGGAAGGAATCTGCAAGATAATCTTTGACCTCGTGCAGCTACACAAAACCCTCTCTAACCCTTGCGCCCTCCCTGGCTGAGCTGCGCAAACACTGCAAACTGGATACTCCTGAATAGCACGGTGAAATACCTGGATGTTATCCTCGATAGGCTAGGGTGTGTCTCTCAACACCGAAACCGATCAATTTGGTGGTTTCCTCCAGAAATCCACAAAACAACAGAAGGTCGATTATCCTCCTCCTCTGGAAACTCTCTCAACATCAAATCATAACATAATGAGGAATTAGGTCGAATTCCTCCCTTTATACTCTTCCTGATTTAATTCTCCATTGACATCACTTAAGCTAGGCGCTTTTCCTCCTAAGGTGAGTAATTAATTAATTAAGTCTCCCCCTCAACACCTTTTCATTCTATTTCTTCATTGACTTTAGCTTAAGTGACTTTTCCTATGCTTTTTGGCTTAATTCATCGTTTGGCCCCAAATTCACCCCTTATTTCTCCTCTTGTTCCTTGTTTGTGCCTGACTATAGTCTACGGGAACAAATAGACTACTAAGTCACTCCCTGCTAGCCTTCTCTTGGGAACAGGACATCACAGTAGACCTAAGTCAAGGGGGGCTTCCCTATGATTGCTAGGCTCACTTTGTGTAGTATGGAATGGGAGTAAAAAGAACTAAACAACAAATGAGAGATGAAATTGTAATAAAAGTGCTTGGGGATTATGAACGAAAGGGAAATTCAAGTACCTTGTTGCTTGGGCTGTGGAGGTCATAAATGCAATCTAGGAGGGCTATTCATCTAATGGTTAGGAGTTATAGATAGACAATATGGCATTCTCTATAGCAACTCATAACTTGGTAAACAAGAGATCACAAGGTAGATGGGAAGGGACTTACAACAGGAGCTCCACAATCAAACTAACTCAATAGGAGAGGTTAAGCTTTACTCACTAGGGATGTTAGTGCTTTAAACCCCTTCTCTCTTGGATAAGGTGAGAACATTCACTCACAATAGGAGGCCTAGGGCTCTCATTCCTCCTATTTGAGACAAGGCGCTTCCAAGTTTAGCTTTGACAATCTATCCTATAATCAAAATTCTACTAATATGTGCAATAAAACATACATGCCAGACATAAAGGATTGTACAAATATGAAATACGACAACTTACACAACAATCACCTTCCTTCCTGTTGATATTATGGTAGCTGCGAGAGGTATTAACCTCCACATGTAACCTTTGACAAGACTAGAATATTTCGAGAAGCAAGAGAAACCCTAAAATGTTGGATAATAACCCTAGGAAACAAGTCGGCTCAAGAGAATATTTAATATTGAGTTATTAGCCTCCAGAAAGAAAAGTCGGCCCAGTCAAGTGAGATAAAGCAATATAAATAGAGGGCACTAGAGCTCATTTGTCACTCCCACTCTCACAACTGCATAAGGACTAGTGGTGTGTAAGTTTGGAGAGGGAGTGCAGTTGCAACTGTTGCAACTGGGATTTTGGCTTTTGGTTGGACTTGGTCTCTTGGTTATGGTTTGGACTTTCTGCTTGGTTTCTGGTTATTCTTGCTTGGTGCACTACCCTTGGTTGGCTATTGGTCTGCTACCGGAATTATTCTGTCTGTCAAGGTTAAGGTGCTCAGGGGTGGCCTTTGTGCCTATGGTTGGGTGACAATATTGCTATATTGTCTATGGAAAAACGAGCACATCCCTTTATTTCTAACAGGTTATGGGCCCACACTATCTTCAGACAGTCTAACCACTGGAAGATAGATCGGGAAGTTATTTGTTAAGCTCGTTATGGCACCAATTACAGTTACAACTATATTTTCTGATTATGCAGCTGCAACAAACCCTAACCCTTGTGTTCGGGCACTTATGATGAAGAATTTGACCTAATTCCTTGAGATACTAATGCACCCTAGCCTAGCACACCTCTTGGTACTCTCAGCTAGCAAAAACGTCAAGTTTGAATTTTTTGTCAAAGTCAAAGTCAAAGGTTGACTTCTGGTGAAGTTGATTTTGTAGTCAAAATTGAAATTTTAGAGTTTCTAGCTTGTTCTAATCATTGAATCTTGTGATTGAGTTTCTAATCTCTTCTTGTCAAGATGGTATCTAGTTTCATATTGGAAGAGAAGTTGGACGATGCTACAAGACTTCAAAAGTATGCACTTGTATATGCTATCTAAGTTATATCATCTAGCAAAACATGAGTGTGTTTGCAAGGAAAGTACTAGAGATCTTGTCCAAACTATAATCTTGGATTCAGTGCATTCAGAAGAACAAGTGCACCCTCCATAGCAGTTAAGGCTTCAGGTTCCAGGTTTGATTAAATTGTTAAGCTTCAAATTTGTGTATATCAAAGGTGATAGTTACCATATTACAAATTGTGAAAGCAGTCTTTGAAAGATTCTATTATTGCTAGGTGCAATGAATACTCGACTGCATATGAATACTATTGATATAGATGCTTATTGTACTTGTTCGCAAGTTGAACTAACATCTCCTCTAGATAGATATTCTTATTTGTTCTTGTTGCTCTTATTTCGGGCAGGTACCCTTGTGAAATATGTTTGATGAACAATCCTTGCGGAAGTTGTCATAGAAGAAGTTTATAAGGATGACACAACTACCAGATGGGCAGCAATCAGAACAGATAGAAACAAACTTAGAGAGACTCAGAGGAGTCAGACTTGAAGGAAGTCAAAAATCAAAAGGAAACCAGAACAATCTTGTGACACTTTGTAGAAAGCAAAGAGAGATGCAGCAGACGGATGCATGGACTCTCTCAGATGGAAGGAGTTGATCACAGAATTCCAAAAGAAGAGCATGCATATTGCTCATTTAGGTATGAAGTTGGGATTAGGAGGGAGCTAATCCCCAACGATATGATCCATTGAAGAATCCGTGAATACCATGAAGTATTTTTCCATGTTCTTCATTGGAAGTAGCAGCCATGATAAGCAGCACGTGTTTAGTTTGACTCTAGAAGAAGTCTTCTTCGAAAAGAAGCCTTGAATATCCTTGGTTGTCCATCTACATTTATGTTCCTATGGCGGAAGGTTGGAGGCTTCAGGAAAGAAGGGCATGTAATCTGTAGAAGATTCCATGGACTCCAACATTGAAGATGAACATGAGGAAGAACATGAAGATTCCAAGAAAGAAAGAAAAGTCAGAACAACCAACTGAACCAGTTTGAACCCACTAGAAGCAGTCAAGCAGAAGGAATGGAAGGAAGTTGTAATGAAGAACAATGTATGTGAGAATTGTGAAAAAAACTTAATCATTGATAGATACAAGGTGAGACTCAGGGCTAGAGGGCTCTCCAAGTAGGAGAGAGAAGATTACGATGACAGCTTGTTCTAGTAACCAGATATACCTTTGCCTGAGCCATTATATCTCTTGCAGTATCCATGGGTTGGAGTTTACATCAGATGAATGTAAAGACTGTTCTTCTCAACAGAGTAATTGAAGAAGAAGCGTATGCAGAGCAACCTCAAGGTTTTGAGGTATACCAGAAAGAGACGCTTGTATGCAGATGGAAGAAGACCTTGTATGGATTCAAGCAAACTTGGTGCAGAGCCTCTCACGTACAACAGAAGCGTGGTGAAAACTTCCTATGATAGAGGAAGCATATTGAAATGGTTCTTCAAAAAACCGGGATGATGGATTGCAAATCCATGGCAAACTCCCATGATGATAGATCTAAAGAAGTTGAGAGACTCTAATCTAGTAGACTTGTCTCTGTATCGACAATTGATTGGCTCGTTAATGTATTTGGAGAATACTCAGCCGGATATTTGTTTTGTGGGACGTTTAAGTTATGATATACAGCTGCATGGATTTATCGATTCAGATTAGGCAGGGAGTGCAAATGACAAAAGAAATGCTACTTGGATATGTTTCAGTTTGAGCTTTTCCACGATGTCATGGGCTAGTAGGAAACAGAAGTTTGTTGCACTCTGCACTATAGAAGCAAATTATATTGCAACTTGTGATGCTTGTACGGAAGCATTGTGGCTCCGTAAGTTGGTTTTTGGACTGTCTGATCAGGTGTTGAATTCGACTGTGATATATTGTAATGATCAGAGCTATGTGAAGCTTTCAGAGAACCCAGTGTTCCATGACAAGTCGAAGCACATTGAGATCAAGCAGTATATTCTCCGTGATAAATTCCAGAGGGGAGAAGTGCTTCTCCAGTATATCTCCACAAATGAGCAAATAGCATATATTTTGGTAAAGCCTCTGTCCAAGATGAGAAGTTTCCATACTTAAGGGACAAGCTGGGGCTCGTGGAGACGACTTCCTTATTGAAAAAGGAAGTGATTACTCCCAGGTTGGGAGGGAGCACTGATATGTTATTGATTTATGGACAGTCATTTTCCAATTCGGAAAATGGTCCAGGTTGGGCAGTTCCTTTCCAGTCCAGAAAGTGGTTCGAGATTTCTAACGGACAATCATTTTCTAGTTCGAAAAATGGTCCAGATCGGACAGTCATTTTCGTAATGAAAATGGTCCTACAGATTGTTGATGTACCATAGACAACGATTCTCCTTGTGGCCAGTGTAGAGGAATGGTCTAGGACAGTCATTCTTCTTGGCAGTCACTCTAAGTAGTGGTCAAGTAGAATGGTCTGCCTCGTCGGGCAGTCATTCTTTCGAAGTTCACAGCTGTGAGCAGTTTCAAAGAATGGTTCGTTTTGGAGGTTGGTGCAAAACAGTCATTTCCATAGGAAATGGTCTAGACAGTCATTCCCTAGGGCAAATTCATTGTCTCCAAGTTGCACTATGTTTAGTGCCGAAGGAATGGCCGAGTTAGGTAAATGGTCCAGGTTCAGAAATCAAGGACAGGCATTCCCTAGGGCAAACTCATTCTCTCCAAGTTGCACTGTGATTAGTGCCGGAGGAATGGCCCAGTTAGGTGAATGGTCCAGGCTCATAAATCAGGGACAGTTATTCTTATATGCTTGGGAAGAATAGTCCAAATAGCCCATGGCTGATGTTTTTACTTTCTGAGGGAAGATGCTCTTCCAGATCTCACAGATGTGAGTGGAAGAATGGCCCAGACGACTCAGCTTGTATCATGATATTGTTGATATCAGATGATATGATTGTTGTGGAGACTATATGTCTCTAGACAGTAGTTGTATGCTACTGTGGTGGATTTGATCCACTGGTAGTGACTGTGTGTCACTGGTTAGTAGCCATGTGCTACTAGGAGTGGTTGTGTACCACTGGGTAGTGGTTGTGTACTACTATGGATAAAAACAATTGTGTTCTATTGGATGGCATTGTTCTGATTGCCATGGAGACTATCACTAGTGTTGGAGATGATTGCCATCTAGATGGATAGTCAATGTGCTAATGGACAGATATTCTCCAAGCGGAGAATGGTCCAGGCAGGACTGATTGTTGGTGGACAGACATCCTTCCTGTGGAGGATGGTCCAAGTTGAAATTTTACTAGTGGATAGACATTCTCCCTGTGGAGAATGGTCCAGGTTGACAGATTGTTGATGTACCATGGACAATTATTCTTCTAGGACATATGTCTGGATTAGAAGAATGGTATGTCTCCCTAAGTTAACAGTAGTGACCAGAGTGGAGAGATTGGTACAAGACAGACATTTTCCCTGAGTTCACAGTAGTGGTCGGAGGGAAAATGGTCCGGGACATTCATTCTTCTAGAACGTATGTCCGAATTAGAAGAATGGTGTGGTTTCCAGCATGTATTGGAACAATTATTCTTCTAGGACATATGTCCGGGTTAGAAGAATGGTTCTTGTATCACTCTGTGGAGTGAGTGACTTATTCAGCATCATGCCTGATTACTCAGATGGAGTATGGCTTCGAGAGATGATGTAGTTGATGCTATCAGATGATACTGATAGTGATGATGTTGCTCGTGAGTTGATCTACGTGATCATGAGATAGCCTGTGTGGCTATGATGATGCTACCGGTTGAATGGTCTGTTTGTGCTCAAGACCATTACCTTTAATACCTCCCTAGCTAGGAGGGAGTGTTGATATTATGGTAGCTGCGGGAGGTATTAACCTCCACGTGTAACCTTTGACAAGACTAGAATATTCCAGGAAGCAAGAGAGAAACCCTAAAACGTTGGATAATAACCCTAGGAGACAAGTCAGCTCAAGGGAATATTTAATATTGAGTTATTAGCCTCCAGAAAGAGAAGTCGGCCCAGTCAAGTGAGATAAAGTAGTATAAATAGAGGGCACTAGAGCTCATTTGTCACTCTTACTCTCACAACTACATAAGGACTAGTGGTGCGCAAGTTTGGAGAGGGAGTGCAGTTGCAACTGCTGCAACTGGGATTTTGGCTTTTGGTTGGACTTGGTCTCTTGGTTATGGTTTGGACTTTCTGCTTGGTTTCTAGTTATTCTTGCTTGGTTCGCTACCCTTGGAGAAAGGTGCGCTACCCTTGGTTGGCTATTGGTCTGCTACTGAAATTATTTTGTCTGTTAAGGTTAAGGTGCTCGGGGGTGGCCTTTGTGCCTATGGTTGGGTGACAATATTGCTATATTGTCTATGGAAAAATGAGCACATCCCTTTATTTCTAACACTTCCAAGGCTTGGAGTTAACTTGCTAATAAGTTCTTCCATCAATCACTGAGTTCCAATCCAAAATGGAGAGAGCGAACCTTCTCTCCTCTACAATAAAATAATAGTTTCCTAGGAAAATATTAAAATATTTACAATAACTACCTAAGGGCACGAATTAGGTCAAAATCCCATAGAAAACACTTGGATACAATGTTCTAAATGAGTGTAGTGCCACATGTCACCTTCCTTCATCTTCATTTTCATGAAAAGGCAAAATCTAGATGCCATTTGTCCTCCTCATATGCAAGGCGCTCTCCAAGAAATAACTTACTCCAAAATTTAATAAAATACTTGGTCGATGAAGTAGGGTGCTCTCCTAGATGTGCGCATGGATGCCAAGTGTACAAGCTTCATAACCACCTTCAAATAATAATAGTATTCCTTGGTCAAATGAGTAGGGTGCATTTCCAAATAGATGAGTAATTTTCCTAGTGTGTAAGCTTCATTTATGAGGGCACTCTTCTAGAAATGTATGCCAATGCCAAGTGTAATGCTTGAGTGCTTCTTCTAGAAGCCTTTTGACCAAGAAAACTCTAAAATAATCCTTCCAAGCTTCTGTGCCCTTGAAACTTGAGCCTTTTTGGTCCATTTGACTAGAAAATGATAATAACTTCTCCACAAGTGTGCCCTTGGTTCTTGTGCTTATGTGGACAATATTTGAATAATATAATCATTTAGTAATCCTTCAACAAGTGCGCCCTAGGAAGAAGTGCTTGTGTCCACTTAACAACCTCCATTTCAATAAATATTCATTCATGCATGCCCCTTGAAGAGAGAGAATGAGTGTGCCCTTGAAGAATGTGCATTTGTTTCCACTTCGACAAAGTCAACCTTGAAGATTTCACCCTATAAAGTGTGCCCTAGCCACTTGTGCAAATGGTCTTCATCAAATTTGGTTTAGTTCCTTGAAAAGTGTGCAAATGGGTGCCCTTTGACCATGTCAATCCATCACTAGTCACTTCACATGTGTGCAAGGTGTGAACAAAGTTATGCAAGGAATGAATATATCCTCTTAGTGAAGCACACCGCCTAGGGATGTGTGCATGAGTGGATGAGGTGGATGGATAAGATGGAGTGTCAAAACCCTAGGGTGCATGGGTAAATAGTCTTCCCTAGTCAACTCAAGGCTTAACTAACTCCTCAAACCTTACGCTAATGGATAAGGATGAAGCATAAAGGACTTAGCATGTGTGAACAAGGCTAGGCTAATGTGAGGGTGAACTAGCTTTTTTGTGTGTTTTACCTCAACACATGCCAAAGAGGGAGCGCCTAGTCTCATGTGTACCACATGGACTTTAAGTTACAACTCCTAGTGACCAATTAGAGAGTGAAACTTAGGCACTCAACCTAAGGTTTTGGACTTAATCAAAATATCTTGAACCAATTAAGTGCATTCACACTGGAAAAAGTGGAAATATAAGAATTGAGGTGTTAATAAGGTATAAAACTTAGGGAATCATAGGCAAAATGTACCATGCGCCTTCTAGGAGATGGGGTGAAGTGAAATGTAAGTGTAATTTTGGATTTTACTTGGGTGAAAGGTTAAAATGTGATGTGATATACAAATCACCTAGGAAAAATGTTGAAGTTTGGTGAAAATGTATGTGTGAAGTGGATTTTACATAGGCAAAAGTTATAATATGCCTACAATAAACAAATTTCCTAACTAAAACTATGGGAATAACATGAACATGAATGAAATTTCAAATTAGGTAAGTACATCACCATGTTAGAGGATACTCATGTTCTAACCATGCAACATGAAGCGAAAGTGACTAGGATGTGACTATGTGATTACCGTGATGAAGACAGATACACCACTGAAGCAAACTCCACCAATATCCAACCTCTTGAAGGCTAGAATGATCCCTCAAACTAAGGAAACTGTTGAAATAATGTAACTGCAAAGAGTATTCTTATTATTATTGATATTTTATTCATAGGATCAATCCCCATTGTGGATTGATCATGTCAGATATTGTAATAGGACCAAATCCCCTTTTGCGGATTGGTCAAAAGACAATTATTATAGGCAGAATAAGAAGTTGGCCCCAGTAGTTAATTATGAGACCCAGAAATATAATAAAGGTGGGTTTACCCACCCAAATTGAGAAGTCGGCCCTGCCAATGAAGAGACACTTCACACGTGCCAAAACTTGTATAAATAAAGGAGGCTAGCACCTCATTTGATCACAACTCACTTGCTCAATTTAAGAGACAAGTTTTGATCTGTTACCGGCAAAGGAGAGAGAGAGTGGCGTATATCTTGGAGAGGACTTTCTGTTTTAGCATAGAGATCTCTTGGCATTGTATTGGCTATTTATATTAAGGAAGTTTTGCTGGGTTTTCTTCCCCTAGAGGGTTTCCCAAGATAAATGTTGTGTCTCTTGTGAATGTGTATTTCTCAGTGATCTTATTCTTATGTTGTTGTTATCTATTGAAATGCAAAGAACTATAATAATGGCATAAACATTAACATGGTTTCAGAGCCAACCTGAAGGAAGCATATTTTGCAAGAGAAAAACGTCACTGTTGTCGTACCTGCAAATTAGGGTTTTTCAAAAGTGAAGCTTTTCAACTTCAAAACCACCTAGAAAGTTGCGCCCTCCCCCAAGGATCATTTTGGCACCTTCAGCGCACCTTTTCAGTGGCTGGATCTCCCG
>JASDQU010590205.1:22812-48044 GCA_032191745.1 Picea mariana | reverse complement strand
TTTTTTTTTATTATCTTCGGAGGCAGTATATCGCAGCCTGTTGCACTTGTTATTTTTTGCATTTGGAATTGTATTTATGAGATATAAAGAACTTTAGAAATAATGATTATTGCCGGAGGCACGAAGGTAGTATATAACAATGAGTTAGCATTGACTTTCATATTAGTTTTATGTTGACTTAAAAAATGTGTATAAATTTTAATGTTGAACATAACAAATAAAAAAAAATATTTTTCAATATAAAAAAATTGGTATTTTTATGACCTCTCATTGGTCAATAAATTGATAGCGTTATTGCAACCTTCACTTCATTCGAGGTTTGAACTTAATTTTGACATGACTATATATGAGTGTCACTTTCTTATAAGGTACAACTCTATTGATAAAATATTTTTATAACAAATAAGACTCTTTTTTTATTTTCTTTTCTTACTTTTCCAAATGTATAGTTATGAAACCATTTTTAATTCTTTTGGTAAGTTACCATTGAACAATGAAATAAGTTTTTTTTTTTCCCAAATGTGTAGCTATGAAACCATTTTTAATTCTGTTTGTAAGTTATCATTGACCTATGAAATAAGATTTTTTTTTTAAAATATATATATATATATATATATATTTTTTATTTGAACCAAATGTGTAGTTATGAAACCATTTTTAATTCTTTTGGTAAGTTAATTGATAGCTACAGGGTTAGAAACCCAATGGATCTGGTGGCAGTCTTCCCATCCGTTTTTTTGGCAGACGTGATTTGACATACGGTTAAACTTGTCAGGACAATCTCTACGAACGCAAAACCTCCACTATACACTAAAAAATGTTATTCAAAAAACCAGCTACTTATGGAGACATATGATAGAAACGTTGGGCTCCAAAATAAATTTAGGTTTTTTTGAAATGACATATTTTAATTATAGAAATGGGCTAAAGCACTCGCACACCCTCTAAGAGGAATGGAAAACCTCAAAAGCAAACGAAACTCAGTAAGTTTACATAGATTTGAGTAAATTTTCTTTTATTATCTTCGGAGGCAGTATATCGCAGCCTGTTGCACTTGTTATTTTTTGCATTTGGAATTGTATTTATGAGATATAAAGAACTTTAGAAATAATGATTACTTTATTGAAATTGTAATTACCTAACTTAAAAAATCAAATGAATCAATAAATCACTAATGATAAAAAGAAAAATCACAAAACATGACACAACTATGTAAAGTTGAATATTTACACCATTGCATTGAGATACTTTAATTCATTCATGACCACAACTTATCGATCATAATAGAAGGAAGCAATCTAGTTGGTATAAATTAGTATGTTAAATTAAAGTGACTAAAACTATAATCTCGCTACCTAACCTTGCATTGGGAATTATAATTACTATAAATAGACACATTTGAGAATCATGATTACTCCAATGAAAATTGTGATTACCAAACACCGAGATAATTGGAAATTTCAATGAAAACTATATTGTTTTGGTCAAATGAGTCATATAATTGAAATGTATAAAAATTAAAGAAATAAGCCATCATTTCTTATTTGGGAAAAATAGTCTCCCATTAAGTAGGATTTGAAAATAACGAGAATACTTAATTAAGCAAAATAACTTATTTTTGCTTTAAATTATAGATTAGCAAACAACAACCAAGTTTTAATAATGGACTTTTTATATAGAAAGAGGAAATTGTTCTAATGCATTGATTTCAGTGACACTATAGTCATTGATTTTAACATTAATACAATATATGTGATGTAGGAAATATGTCCAAGAACAATCAAGTAGTAGCATTCATTTCAATGATGATATAATGCAAAATAATAGCGTGCATTGTTTTCAATAATGAAACGGTGCAAAATGATTTAGTCCATGATTTCATAAGCGATATAAGAGAAAATTGATAATGTGCATTGATTTCAACAATGAGATAATGCAAATTATCCAATAAAATGTTTTTTTTTTACTAAAACGGTTATGAGATTATACTAAAAAAGGGCTACAGCCAAACTCTTTAGCATGATAATACAAAAATATAGTTTGTCCAAGCCCTAAAAATTCAAAAAAATCCAAGGGATTGAAACATAATCCTTCATGTTATCCATTCCTTCCTTCGAAGAGTATGTTGTTTTAATTCTACTTGTATATATTATGTAGATCAGGCCTAATATCAATATTATTTTAGAAAAACTATAGTTAATATACACTATTATCTCTATGTGCTTCTTGGTTTTCTTCTAAAGTCTGTCTAGTTCCCATTGGGGTTTGTTACCTGGTAGCATCCTCCTATTTTTTTTTGTTGGATTAGATCTTGTTGACAATCTTGGGTTTGAATTGACAAAGAGAGAAGTTTTTGCCAAATTTGAAACCAATTGGTAGGGAGTTATGAAATATTCTTCAAGTCTTTCAAAATGCCTCCTCTGTTGTTCCATTCTTCCCTAAATTTCAACATTATTGTTGCTTTGAATTACTTCTTGAGATGTTAACCTATTGCTAACATTTTCAGCCCTCAAACCATTATCTGCTAATTGGTTTTCCTACCTTTGCATAAATTGACAGATCTATAATAGTTCGTAGCAAGGGTATTGACCTGGGTGGCTATGATCTCCCCTCTTCGTTTTATTAGTAGTTGTAGCAAATGGCCTCTTCACTAATCCTCTCAATGCCAATGTACTCAACAGATGGAGTAGTGAAGAGCCTGGTGTACTGAAATTCATTGTCTGTTATTAATGTTGCTTCTTGGATCTGAACCTCCATTGCTTCTTGAAAGTGTGGGTGTCCTTTAGACTTCAAGAATCACCCTTTACTTGTAATAATAATCTGCCCCTTACCATATGCTTGTATGAACATGATTTTGTGAAAAACAATAGGATTTACACTTGGTTTATGGGATATGATATACCAAGAGTTCTTCATTAATGCTCAACCTTCCTTCTTCATACATAGTTGCTTCATTTGCAAGATTGTCTTATTAATGATTACAAGCTCTTAAAACATTGAAATAGATCATCAAGACAAATATTTGTTCCTATTTCTAGATTCATGCTACTATCCTTTCCATTTTAGAGTCTACAAGGGAGACCAATTTGCAAAACTAGCTAGTTATATGTGAGGAGTTGCCAATGACAATAAGTTTTCTAATTCCATGTGAGTCAATTATTCGAAGACCCTAGAATAGTTCCATCGCTTCAATTTGGTTATTAGTTGTGAYACTCAACCTTTATGCAAATTTTATTTCCACTTGTCCTTTGAGATCAATGATGATCCCCCACCTCCCCCACACAAGCTGCCCCAAGATTAATTTTCAATGCTCCATTGAACTAGAGAACATATGATCATTGTGCTATCTACCATTTCTTGAGATCTTGATCTTCTAGTCGAATTTTCCATGCTGGCCCGAGATTGGGATGTTTTTCACTCCTTTAACAATATATTGTGCCTTTTCACTCCTTTAACCTACATTGCTTCCAATAATAACCATGTTGCGCTGGTTGTTACTTCTCTAGTAGTGGTTGTCTTTTTCCAAAGTATTGACTTATTTTGGGCTAACCACACTCTCCAATAGATGTATTTGGGAAGTGCCATCCAAACTCTTTTAAAAATTGGCTTATTTGTGAAATTTCCTCTATATCTTCAATGCCAAGTGGCAAACATCTCTATCCAATATGTTGGGTAGTCTACCTTACTTTCAATCTCTTATAGTGCATAATTTCATACTCATTTAGTTAATGGACATTCAAAGAACAGATGTCAGTAGGTCTCCTCTTCTGTCTTACATAGAGTACATCTTGAAGGCCCTTGAATTCCTCTTTTTTGTAGATTTTTTGTTGTTTATATTCGTCCATGCACCATTGTCTAGCCAAACATATGCACTTTAGGGAGACCATCACTTCTACAAATATGGTTTCAAATGGAGGAACAAGGAGGCAAAATAGAATCTGCTAGTTCGAAGTTATAGCCCCATTTTACTATGTATTTGGATTGGCTCCATCCTTGTTTATCAGGGGTCATCTTGTCCATAGGCACCATCCCATGAAGAGATTCATTGAAGACTTTCAATTGATACTTCAAGTGATTTGGCAGGAACATAGGCCTCCACCCCACCCACCGATCTTGAGAAGTTTCATCCCATTGAGACAAATCATATAGAGTTTTGTTGTTATATAGATGTAGCCATTCTATAAACTCTATGATTGCCTTCTTATGCTATAGTAGAAGCCTTCCCAATATGCCATCTTCCAAAACTTTTATTGTTTTACCATTTCCTGGTATCTAGGTTAGTTGGGATTGAATTAAGGGGGCAACTGCTTTATGTAATTTTCATACCGGTGATCCTCTTACTTCTATTGATGGATTATCATGACATATTTTTCTGTTGGAATGGAAATATTTTTTATATAATGCATCTTTCCACCACTCCATTTCTCTCATGATGAGTGCCCATATAATTTTTTAGCCCAAGGCAATATTCATAATAGTTGGGTAATTTATCACTAGGCCTCCATTTTCCTTTGGGGCTCGCACTATATTCCAATTGATTAAGTGGAATTTTGTGTGTTTGTTTTTCCTCCCTACCAGAGGAATTTTTTTATTTCTTTCTCAACATGTTGCAATATCCCAATTGGTGCTAGAAGGGTAGAACATTAGAGGATGGGGAGATCTAAGAGAATTACTTTACTCAACACTATTCTTCCTACCATATTCAACCATTGAAAGTCCCACTACTGCAGTTTGGTTTTAATTTTTCCTAAAATGCTTTGCCATATTTATGTTAAGGTATTATCTAGAGAAATGAGCATTCACGAGTACTTGAAGGAGCTCCAATTTGACAGACATGGGAAATCTAGAATTCTAGAAATGGATAGAAGTTGATGTTGATTTATATTCCAACAATATATGATGCTTTTCCTTTTGTTTACCAAACCTCCTAAGACAAGTAAAAAGTAATTAAGCATTATGTTGAAGCATTATGCTATAATTGTTAATGCCCCTCCTAGAAGCAAGGTGTCATCCACAATTTGGGAGTGATTTATTTCTTTTGCTCCTCTAGCAATACAAATTCCGTAAAGATTCCCTAACACTCTTTCTTTTTCCAATTTTCTTCTCAACGTGTTAGCCTTGATTATATAAAGTAGTGATGAAAGGGGGATTTCTGTCAAAGACCTCAGATACTTATAAAAAAAGGTGGGCCTATCATTTACAAGTGACACTATCTAGGGGAATCTTATTCACGAGTTAATCCATAAAATAAAAGAAACTTCAAATTGACAGAGAACTTTAAATAAGAAGGAGTGGCATACTCGATCAAATGTGTGTCGACCATGTCAAATTTTATTAACATTCCCTTATCTTTGTTTTTTTCTACTTGAATATATGGCCTCCTGAACTAATATAATGTTGTCAACAATTTGTTTTTTATGTACAAAGGCACTCTCATTCTCTGAGATGATATGATGAATGGTTTCCCTCAATCTATTAGCTAGAATTTTAGCTAGAATTTTGTAAGAGGAATTGCATAAAGATATTGGTATGAATATTGAAAAGGAAGAGGGATTAGCTTTCTTTGGAATGAAAGCTAAAAAGGACGAATTAGTGCACCCTCCTATCTTGCATTTTGTCCAATTGCGATATAACATTATTTTTAGATCCTTCTTTATTAATATCCAACATGCACGATAAAAATGTATGGAAAAATCGTCTGGTCTAGGAGTTATGTCCAAGTCTAGACCCCAAATCGCTTTTATTATTTCTTCTTTTGATATTTCTTTAAGAAATATTAGGTTCTCTTCCCCGGTTACCAACATAGGGATGCCTTGCAACATTACTTCTATGGCTACCTCATCCTCATCATGCTCCTTTGTATAAAATTGTTTGAAGTGTGTTCTTGCTGCCTATTTTACAAGCAAAAATTCAATGAGATGTTGCCCATCCTCCTAGAAAATTTCTTTTTACTGTATTTTTCTGAACTCTTGCTTATAGAAGTAAGATGTATTATTATCCCCAAATCTCAACCAAAGGCTTCTTGACTCTAGTCTCCATGCTTCCTCCTCACTTATATTTTGTTTATGTTTTTGTTTGTAGAGAACTCTTTCTTCCATTATATTTTCCTATGTAACCTCACTAATTTCCATTATTTGTTGTAAATCACTGAGTTTATTTTGCAAATTAATTTGTTCTTAATCTAGGGGAATATAATCTCTCTTTGACCATCTCTCTAACATCTACTCTACTACTTTTAGCTTTGTCTCTCATACAAAGGATGGATATCTTATAACAAGTGTGCTCCATGTCGAGATTATGATTTCCAATGCCTTTGAATCCTATAGCCAGAGGGGATTGAATATGAAGGGAATGGGTTCTAAATTATGAGGTTGATAGAAGGTCAATGAGATGGGTTTATGATCAGAGACACTTATAGGAATGATATTGGAGGCAACAATTTGATTTTGCAGCAGAAGATCACTATGAATAAGGAATTGATCTAGATGAACTAATATATGCCTCGACCCAGCTCACTTATTTGTCCAAGTGTAAATGCCTTTTTTGAGTTTGATATCCACGAGATCCCAATATGATATTAAATCCTCCATGTTTTCTCCGAAGGGATCTTTGATTATGTCATCACCCCTCTTTTATTTCTTTTCTAAAACTACATTGAAGTCTCCCACTACTATATTTATTTTCACTACATCTGTATCATTTAGAGAATACAAGGGTCATTGTAACATCACCACTATAATCCCCAATTTAATTAATGCATATTGTAGATATAAATGTGGCTATGGCCAAGCAATGTAAATGCGAAATGTACATCCTGAATTTTAAATAAATGTAATGTAATACCAGTTGTTGTGATATGGATAGAGATGGGGGGATGATTAATCCACAAGAGACAAGGAATTCCTAGAGAGTGTCCAAGAGGGGTCCAAAGGGAAATAATTTATGGGTATTAATTCAAACCCACTTTTCTGAATTTTATTATCATTTGGGGAAAACTTCTATTTTATGGTTGAGTGTATGAGAGCACAAACATTGAATATTTGTCATAGGGTGGGTGTGAGAGTCATATCCCATAGTTATTGGAGAGCATGGGGTTGAGGTACAATCAACATTGGATAGAGTGAGTAGTCAACTATCTTGGGAAAGGTGAGGAAATTTGTATGGGTAGTAACAAACAATTTTACACAAGCAATTTTTACATGAATAACAAAGAGAAGAGGGGAGAAGAGCTTGGGAGTTGGAACAACAAGGCCAGGCAAATTTTGGAGCATGCTGGATTGATTTTGGAGCTGGAAATTGAAGAGCCATGTTGTCAGGCCTGAAGAGTGAACTCCTTGGTGAGTTGCATTGCATCAACAAGTGTTTGTTGTTGTTTTTGCTAGTGGTTTTCCTGGTAGTGAGTTCCCTTGATTTCCTAGCAGGAATATTCCTAGCTACCTGAGCCAAAGAAACCATGATAAACGAATGGGACACCTGATGGACTGAGAGAAGTGAAGGGGTACATTCTTTGGGTTGGGAAGGTCAAGAGGAAGAGAGTTGGAGGAAATTCGGGATAGTTGTAGGAGAAAACAAGTGGTTTGTGTGATATTAATCTATGAGAGGACTGTGAGAGGCACCCTTCTTTTGTGGATTCCTGGCCCCAGCTCGGGGGTGACTTACTATGGAGATTTGGAATAATCTGTTTATGGTTGGGTGGAACGTCCTTTCGAGGAAGTTGGTTGCACAAACTATCTTTTAAAGATAAGTGTTTATATGTTTTGTTGAGTTATGTATGAGTTCATGGCTGTGCATTTACTCTATGAGTGAGAATGATTTTATATGATGTTATAGATGCTTTATTAGTTGCATTCATGCTTGTTTAGAATGTTGTAGTTGCATTTAATCATGGGTATAAGAATTTGGTTGTAAATGTGAACAAGTCGTAGCTGGTAAGCTACAAGAATCTAGTTAGTGGAAGAAAATTTTGTTTTATGTGTATTTCCACGTAGTAAGGTTCCTTGGTTAACTTGGGGAATGTTACAATCACCAACGTTCTTCTTTTTCTTTATCATGTGATAACATATAAACATTAAAAAATTGAAATAACTTACATGTAGTTTGGTGGATAATGTTAGATAGAATCCAATGTTGAGTGCTTTGACAATGCACAAATCAAAGGTAGAGTTGTCCAAAGTGTACATACCCCCCCTAGTGCTCCTCTTACTTTAATCATTATTCTTGTACTACTTCTCCATTGTTTCTTACCTACCTCAAGCATGTCTAATTCATCTAACTTTGTCTCTTGGATGAGGATTACTGTTAGATTTTCATTTTTTTATTGGGTCCCTTAAATCTTCCTCTTTATATTCAATTCCCATAACTTTGCAATTTAAGGATACAACCTACATTATTTAATAAGTGATGGGTTAATATTGTCGCCATGGGATAGGTCTAACAACGTCTATTTGCTTGGGATTTTATATCTTGAATGCCTTGTATTTTTCTCCAAAGCGTTCTCTATAGACATTTGGGTTCCTAAACTTCATTCCTTCATCACTTCATCTTCTCATTTCTCCTTGAGTGACCTTCTCCCTTTTCTCTTAGCTTTATCTCCCTTCATTTCTTCTTCTTCTTGTGTTTTTGCTTGTTGTCATTCTTTTTTCCTAGTTAATATACCAGGAGGAAGGTTGAGAGGTGAGGATGTATTTTTGTCCAAATTAAGTTTCTCAGAGGTGGCTTGAGAGGGGACCTCTAGCACCTTGAGCTAGGAATCTGTATAAAGTGGCTAGATAAAAGATTGTGGAATGAGCAAAGGGGATAGGGATTTTTTTATTTTGACCTTCTTTCTCTTTTGATGACTCATCCTTATGCATATCCTTATTCTTCTGAAGTATCAAGACTCGATCTTCCTAAGATAAAAATTCATAATGATTCCCATAGGAGTTTGGCCAAAATAAATTCTTGCTTGCAATAGGGGAAGGACCTGATATTTTTGGTAGCTATGAAAATGAGGATACATTCCTAGAGGAAGGATAGGAATGAGGAGCCACAATGATTGTCTCATGTCTTTGGGCAATAACAGGTTGTCTAGGGCCTACAAATTTCTTCAGTTTCTGCCACTGCTCTTGATCTTCTAGAGAGGGTTGAGCCGAGACAACCTTTTTATAGTCTTTGGCAAAATGACCATATTCATTGTAGACCTTGCACTTGAAAGGAAGTTTCCCATAGTTTAATTGTTGTACATGAGTCTAGTTTTTTACTTTCAAAAATATTGCCTCTGTTAAACCTTTTTTCCAGGTCCACTTCTACACAAATTATAGCACATGCATATAATTTTGATTTTGGTTCATATTGATCTATGTATTTTTCCAACACATTTACTATTGCAACCATATATCATTGCTCTAACAATGGAATGGTAGGTGAGATAAACAAGCCTAAACCAGAACAAAAAAGGGGACATCCAACTCATGATCAAAATTGAGATTCTAACAATTCAAGTACATTCCTCTTCGCCTTGTGAAATATGGCCCATTTTGAAATATAAGATTTTTGTCCTCTTGCAACTCAAAGAGGAAAATGTAAAACCCTCTTCCATAGAAGCAATAGCTCAACTTTCCTTTTATCATAACCATCCAATTATTTTGCATCCACAAGTCCATAGTGCAAGGAGAAGGCCAAAGTCTAGTGAACTCATCAACAAAACTTCACTTAGAGAATGTTAGGGCCTCTTGTAGGCTACAACTACTAGTAGATTAACCTTAGGGATACCATCGACTTTTTTGACAAATCAGGATGGAACCATTTTCACCGGAAGTTTTCTGAGGGAGGAGATCAAAGCCTGAAAATCCATGACCTCTGGTGGCATAGGAGGAGGATGAGACTCCCCCCACTTTATCCATTTCAAGAGGGATGAGTAGTGTAGAGAGAACATGAGGGTGGATAAGGGCATGAGCTGAAGAGGCTAGGGTAAAATTGCGATGAAAATTTCTATACAATGAAATGATTTTAATAATAATAAAGTGTGAAATAATTTCAAATTTCATATTATAATGTTGTAAAAGAGGTTCTTAGTTATAATTTGAAGTCCACCACTTTGCTTGATTAGGTGTGATTTATCTGGGAATATTTGCAAATTAAAACCATTATTATTATTATTTATCATGTATTTTTGTTATAATGTTGAGATATATAGATTTCTTAAAACCAAAACATGCAATAGAATGCAAACATAATCATGGGAAACATACAAGATTGGAGAAAGAAACTAATAATACGAGAAAGAAAGAGAGGTAGGGTATGACCTTTACTGCAATATCTCAAGTTAAAGTTTTGAATGGTCTTTGAATTTAACCTCCTTCTCATATTATTGATATGAAAAGATGGGAAATATAGTAGGTGTGGTTGTAAGAGAAACTAAAGAAAATAGATTGAATTTGATCAATGTGCAATCTATCTATCATTTATTATATGCATCTTATTACTTTTACTATTCACCTTCTTTGTCATAGAACATTGTTATTTTATTAATATTCATCTTATTCCTCATGTAACTTTGGAAGTGGCATTCTTAATAGTACTCTCTAGATTATAGATGATACTTAGTAAATTTTGAAGGATCAAATTCATCTAAAACATAAACATATACATAATGGTGATCATCTAAAATTTTGGTGCAGTTGCCCGTGACTGGAACCAACCTACATCCATTTTAACCCAAGATCTATCAAGCACTGAGAGGGATCAAATCCCTTGAGGTGTCAACTTTTACTTGAGTTTTGCACTCTAAAAAAAGGTTTGCACCTCAAGGGATTTGATCCCTCTCAATGTTTTATAGCTTTGAGGTTAAAATGGATTTAGGATGGTTGATTATTACCTTTAGAGTAGTTGTACATTTCATACCTTTTTACTCTAGAGAAGATTATGTGGAATATTAGTTGGTGGAAGATATATAAATGAGACTATTTAAGGGTATAACTATGAGTTAACTCATTGGAAAAGGTGAATTTTGGTAACTCCAGTAGGCTAAGTGTAAATTAAACATGGTATAAATATCTTGGTATACTTCTATAACATTAAATCAAATAATCACAAGATTGTAATATTAATGGTTTGACTCATTTCAAATGATTTAGATAATCTAATAACGATGGATAATCATTCATTAAAGTCACGGCCAAGCCACACCAAATTGGTGTATGAGACCCCCTTGTTTGTGGGACAAGGGACCCCCTCCACCCAACAATTTGACTGGTAAAGTATACGGAGGTATACATACCCTACCCCCTCTGGATTTGAACTTATCACCTCTTAGGAGGAAACACACGTTCTTAACCATTAGGCCCACTCAGGCTATATACTTGTTCATATACCTATGTACATATGTTCAATGTGTAGATCCATCTCAACATAACTAACTTGACAATAACAACTTGACAATAACAACTTGACATGAGTTTCTAACATGTAATTTCAAAAATTTAACCGCCTTTCCTTAAAATTCAACCAAGATCGACCCTCTAATTCTCCTGCAATTTGGTGGCTCACCCAATCTCACCTAAACTCTTCATGACTCTACTCACTTACCTGCTCATTATATCTCGAATGATCAATATTATTATCCAACTTGTTCATATTTCACACGAAATTCTGTTTATTCAAAATGCATGTAGGACTCATATTTGGGATGGGATGTTTTCACTCTAAGATGAACAATATGGTATTATGACCTAAAAACTTTGAAACTATTCATGTGGAAGCGATGTTGGAAGAATTTCATGTCTTGTAAATAAGTTTATGCAGTTGTTATGACTATATTGAAGAATAATGTGCAATGGTGGTAGTTTATAAGCATTTTTTCAAGTTATTTTCTAAAAGAAATCAATAATGAAAAAATAGAGTTAGAGATAATTAGAAGTACTTTGAAATATAAAATTAAAACGTGAATTGAATAAGAGAATGAAAAGGGAATTCCACTTTACCTTGTCATTGTGTAGTTTCTTATTGTATTTTTCACTATCTTATTGGGTTATTATATTATTTGCAGTGGAAACTCAGTCTAACCCACTGGATAGTCGAGTATGATCAATTGGGGAATGAATCAACTGGATGGTTAAGTCAAGTTGATGGTTGACAAGACAAGATGATCAATGTTCAACTGTTCGACAACACAAGTATTCCAACAGAGGACGAACACCTTCAGTAACCACTCACACAACTAGATCAAAGATCAACGCACCGATGTTTTGACGTGGTAAAACCCCTACGTGGAAACATACACGACACCAACCAACACGACCACTTGAAGTAGTTTATTAATGCAAAAGAAAAAGATTATAGAGATATTTTAGAAGAGGGTTTCACACAATCGATCATCGACAAATGACCCTCCCTGCTCTTTTAATAGAGATCATGGACCAATAAGGTGTTAAACCACAGATCAATGGCCGTTAATATCGAGGAGAATATGAACCGTCAGATCACTCTATGTTGGGAACATATTGTGACTGTCGAATTTCCTGACTACAAATGCATACTAAGGAAACACACTTTTACCTAACGACACATTAGACCAAGTAGATCTTAACTAACTCCTAAGTGTCTAAATAACCTAACATCCCCCCTTAAGAACAACTTGGGATAGGATTGAAGGATTTACAATAGTGAAAAAATAGGAGAAGGAAGGAGGCATTAGAGCCTATCCCCCCTTGATGACAACTTCCTAAACTCTTAACATAGATCGAAGTTTGGAAAACTTTGCTTCTATAAGAGACTTTGTGAAAATGTCTGCAACTTGATCTTCTATAGGGCAAAAGAGCACTTCAATAAATTGATCATGAATGAGTTTTCTGATGAAGTGCATGTGTAACTCGGTGTGTTTGCTGCGCTGATGTTGAATTGGGTCTTTAGCCAGCTTGATGGCACTTTGATTGTCGCACCAAAGGCTGGTCAGATGTTGCTGCTAGAATCTAAACTCTGGAAGAATTTGTCGAAGTCATAAGGCTTCCCAACTTTCATTTACCACTGCTCGGTACTCTTCTTTTGCCGAAGAAGGTGCAATAGCCTGTTGTTTCTTACAGGCCCAAGTGACAGTTCCTGACTCCTAAACCAAGGCTGAAAACATAACCTGCAGTAGACTTCCGATCATCAGGTTTGCCGGCCCAATCTAAATTAGTGAAACCAACCAATAAAGGAGCCCCCCTTGAACTGTAATGTATCCCGAACTGAATTGTACCACGAACATAGCAAAGTATCCTTTTAGTTTCTTTCCAATGGCTTGCATGGGGTGTTTGCATATATCGGGCAACAAGACCAACACCAAAGGAAAGATCATGATGGGTATGAGTCAAGTATAAGAGGCTGCCAACTAATTGACGTTACAAGGTGGCATCAACTTCGAGAGAAGTACAGGTGGCAGCAAGCTTGAGTCTAGACTGGAAGGGCGAAGGGGATGGTTTACAATCGTCCATGTGAAAGCAATGAAGAAGGTCACAAGCATACTTAAATTGGGAAAGACAAATTCCTTCACTGGTTTGCAAAACTTGGAGGCCAAGGAAATAGTGCGAAAGGCCTAAGTCTGTAATTTAAAATTTCTTCTTAAGGCTGGTTTTCACATGGTTTAAAAGTTTTGAGTCACTACCAATAAGGATAAGGTCATCAACATAAAGGAAAAGGATTATGAGATGGCTTCCTACTTTATTGGTATATACATTAGTATCAGAATGGCATCTAGAGAATCCAGTGGCAATAAGAAAGTCGTCCATTTTGGCATACCAAGCTCGGGGAGCTTGCTTAAGACCATAAAGAGATTTCTTAAGGCGAAAAACAAGGCTAGAGTCATTCTAGACATAGCCAAGAGGTTGTTCCATGTATATTTCTTCTTGCAAATGTCCATGCAAGAAGGCAGATTTAACATCCATCTGATGGACCTCCCATTTATGTGAGGCAACAAGGGCAAGAACAAGGTGGATGGAATTTATTTTGGCTAGAGGGGCAAAGGTTTCATTATAGTCAATTCCTTCAACTTGGGAAAATTGTTTAGAAACTAATCGAGCCTTGTCTCTTCAACACTTCCATCTGATGAATACTTAGTTCTGTAGACCCATTTACATCTGACAAGTTTTCTTCCTTTTGGAAGAGGTACAAGATCCCAAGTATCGTTTTCCATTAAAGAACGATACTCTTCATTCATTGCTGTATCCCAATCGGGATGACCTGAAGCTTCTGCAAATGTCTCTGGATCATGAATCTCTAAAACTTGAGCCAAAAGAGAAGAGGCTCGCTGGAACTGTGAACGTGTCTGACGCTAATCTGAAGGATCACCGATAAGATTAACAATTGCTTCTCGTGTTGAACGGATCCATCTAGGAAGTGGTGGAGTTGGAGCTGGTGCTGGTTCAGGTTCAAAGGACTCATCCGAAGGAAGGTGAGCAGGTGAGCAGGCAGAGGTGGATTTTCATCCTCACAGTCATCATTTGAAGAAGAAACCAGAACGAAAGAAGGCACAAACACTGAAGATGGCTTGCAGGCCGAAAAAGGCACAAACGCCGAATTAGGCTTGCAGGCCAAAGAAGGCAAAAATGTCGAATTAGGCTCGCAGGCCAAGATATTTTCATCAAATTTAACATCTCTTCTAATAATAATTTCATTGCAATGTAGTCGAAGAAGTTTATAACCTTTAATATCTTCAGAATAACCAACAAATATACACCTCAGTTTTAGGCTGCAATGCTTTCCTTTTCTCATCAGGAATGTGAGCCCATGCTATACTGCCAAATACACGGAAGTGACTTACATCTGGTTTAATTTTAGTCCAAGCTTCTTTCGGTGTTATATTTTTAGAAGCCTTTGTGGGAGTGAAACTTACTATGTAATTTGCACAGTTGATGGCTTCCGCCCAATACTTTAGACTTAATCCCTTAGATTGGATCATACAATTTGCCATTTCTTTTAATGTGCGGTTCTTTCTCTCAGCAACACCATTTTGTTGTGGTGTATATGGAACACTATGTTGAATTTAGATGCCCTGTGTAGTGCAGTAACTTGTAAAATTATTGTTCACATATTCGCCTCCATTATCTGTTCTTAACCTTTGAATTTGATGTCCAAATTGCTTTTCTACAAGGGCCTTGTAAGCCAAAAACTTGTCAAAAAATTCGCTCTTAAGTTTTAAGAAGTAAACCCAAGTACATTTGGAAAAGTCATCAATGAAATTTAAGAAATACTTGCACCCAAAAAAAGAAGGAGAAGAAAGTCTACCAAACAAATCATTGTGAACAAGTTGCAAAGGGCCCGAGGCGTGCCAAGAGGCACGTTTGTCAAAACTATCCTGCTGATGTTTGTTGAGAACACAACCAACACAAACACCATCTTTGCATGAAACAAGAGGAAGACCAATCACCATCTGTTGATTACATAGTTGCTGCAATGAGCGATAGTTTAGATGACCAAATTCCTCATGCCAAAGTTTGCTCAAGTCATCGCTATGAGCAACAAAAACTGATTAAAAAGATGATGACCCAAAGTTGTCAAACTTGTACAATCTGGTAATACCATCAACAATTACAGTTGCAAGAACATGCTTAGGATCTTTTATATCCTTGATTACAACTTGGTGAGGTGAAAAGTCTACGGTTTTACCTTCACCTAAATGAGTGATTTGATATACTGATATAAGGTTACAAGAAAGACTTGGAACACATAATATATCATTGAAATGACCATTTTCTACTTGAACTGTTCCAGATCCTTCAACACTAAGAGATCTGTCATCACCAACAAATATTTTCTTGGTGTTAGATTCATTTAGAGCAAAAAATATGTCTTTGTCCTTAGCCATATGATAAGATGCTCCATAATCAATAAGCCACTCATAAGAAGAAGAAGTAGAAGTTGTATTGAAGGAAAAACTAGAAGCAGAAAGTGCATTTCCATGAGAAGAATAAGCAGAATCAATATTGATGTTGTGCTTCTTCATCGCTGCTTCTAAAACGCCATCTTCTTGAAACATTTGGACTCATCATGACCATCTTTATCACAAAAGTTGCAATGTCTGTTAGTCTTCTTATTTTTATATTTTGCTCCTTTGTTACCATTAGGAGCAGAAGCTGTTTGAGTGGGTTTGGGACCCTTATGTTGCTTGTTGTTGTGGCAAGGATGTTGATTCTTGGGATTCTTAGGTTTATCTTTCTAATGGATGACTAAGGCTTTGCTGGAGGTACGTGCAATGTTGATCACTCCAAGTTGTACAAGCTTATCTTGCTCTCTAATCAAAGCATCACAAAAGGACTCAAGAGTGGGTTTTTGATAAGCTGTCCCTAGAGTCTCTTTCATGGCATAAAAGGTAGATACAAACAAAGAATTTGCACTACCTTGCTTAGAAAGAATAAGATAGATTCAACACTCTTCATCCATTTTTATTTTACATTCTTCACATAAAATTCTAAGTTTTTAAAACTTAGATAGATAGTCTTCAATGCAAGAAAAATCACTTGGACTTAAAGTCAGTACTTGATTTTCTAACTGTTGTGCTCAAATAATATTGTGTTTACCAAACACAGATTCAATCTTTTCCCAAGCTTCATCGAGTTTATCAATTTGTTCAAGGTGGAACCTTAAATCAGGAGAGATGGACATTTCGATTAGTCCACGTGCTTCATCATTCCTATTATCCCATTTGACTTTCTTATCAACATCAATAGGTTATGTTTCCTTTCCCAAGGTAATCCGGTACAAGCCTTTACTTCTTAATAAATCCTCCATATGAGATTTCCATTGGAAGTAGTTGGTGCTGGTAAGCAAAAGATTACTTGAAGAATCCATATTAAATATGCAGATAATATGGATTTAAAGATAATATGGATTTAAAAACTGAAACTGATGATATGAATGGAAAGATCTCGAAAAATTAGGCAGTTTTAAAAAAAACTGCACTGAAAACGAACTTCGGATGTGAAAGTTATGCCCTTTAAAAAAAAAGCATAAACGGTAACCAAATGATCACGTGATGGTGTAAGTTGTTTTATGAAGGGACCCACTTTTACAATGAAGTTACTTTATTAAAGAAAAACTGAATGCAAAATAAATAACTCTAAAATATTAAAGCTATTTATAGTGATTCACTTTTATACTTAAGTGGAATACACTTTACAAAGCATGAACTTTTTCAAAAAAAAGTAACAAAAAAAGATACTTGAACTCAAGACCTCTTACTTAATAAGGAAACTTTTAATCAAGTGGGCTAGCAAAACGTATTGTATTGTTTAACAAGAGAATTTTTGTTTTTTGGTTGTTGTTGAAGACGGCCTTGGAGAGTGTGCAAAAAAAAAACTCTTTTCACACAAGAAAAATTTTTCGCTTCTCGATGACAACAAGGGTTAGATCTCGGTTAGCTTACCTGGAAAATACACCTTTTCCTATCTGTTTCTGATTTTCCGAGATCGCACAGGGCGCGGGGAAAAGAGCATACACAAATCTAAAAGAGTAGAAACCTGGAAACAAACAATATAAAATTGAAATAATACTTTGCAAAAAATTAAAAAAAGGGCGTGTTTAGGCTTTATACTTTCTAATCTAGCTGAAATGGTCGTATCTCGGGAAAACGAAAACCTGTTTGAGTGAAAAAAAAGCATTCCTAAATGAAACGAGCCCTCCAGACACAATGGAACAATCCTCTTAGCCTAGACATGTATGAAAATGGCAGAAAACTAAGATGAGGCAACTCGACTTCACAATCTCGATCTACAACAGGAGCGTGTCTTCAAACAGACTCTGATACCATGTTCGACAACATAGGTATTCCAATAGAGGATGAAAACCTTCAATAACCACTCACACAACCAAATCAAAGATCAACATACCGATGTTTTGATGTGGTAAAACCCCTACGGGGAAACATCCATGACCCCAACCAACGCGACCACTTGGAGTAGTTTACTAATGCAAAAGAAAAAGATTACAGAGAGATATTACAAGAGAATTTCTCACAATCGATCATCGACAAATGACCCTCCATGCTTTTTAAATAGAGATCATGGACCAATTGGGTGTTAAGCCATAGATCAATGATCGTTAAGATCGAGGAGAATATGAACCGTCGGATCACTCTATGTCGGGAACATATCGTGACCATCAAATTTCCTAACTACAAATGCATACTAAAGAAACACACTAAGAAACACACTTTTACCGAATGACACATTAGACCAAGTACATCTTAACTAAATCCTAAGTGTCTAAATATCCTAACATCAACTGGAGGTTGAAGGTTTAACCGATTAGAGATCAACTGGATGGTTGATTGGTATCCGATTGGTGGTCGAAACCTGTAAAATAATTTTGAGATTCACATGATCACAACCAATCATCTTCATGGATACGTAACCATTTTGAGCGCCATGAATCAGGGTTTTACATGTTGTAGATTCCTATAAACATGGAATTATGTATTACTATAAAAAATTAGCTTATGCCTCAGTAGAGAGAGTCATTATTCTATAATGGCCACAAAGATGTAAGCCAAATGGTTGTAGAGTTGTTCTTACAATAAATCGAGAGAGTAGGATGGTGAATTGTGTCTTAGGTGTGGACCAAGGTTAGTATTGTAACTCTTAATTCAGTGAATGAATAAGACAACAAAGGAGCGAGAGTCACTCAAGCATTTATGGTTTTCCAAAATAAATCTTTGTGTAAAATGTGTGATTTCCATTATTTACTTTCTATTTAATTATATCTTCTCTCTCCTGGTTGGTTTTGTTTCTCTACATGTGGTATCATAACAAGGTTGAGTAGATCATGGATCTTTGCAGATTTGAATAAGAGTAGATCTTGACTTCGAAGGGATGCCTTTGTCACTAAGTGTTCGACTCGTTCTTGGATCTGTGCTAAACCTAGATCCAATGGGAGCTATAAGGCCATGATTTGTGCTTGAAGAATGGCATGTAGTTCGAAGATTGAGATTGAAAAGTTTAATAACCATAATTTTGGGTTGTGGAAGCTTAAAATGGAAGATCTCCTGGTAGATTGAGAAAAATGGTTCACTGTGGATCCCAAAACAATTCTAATAGGAATGTCGAGGGAAGATCAGGATAAAACCGACAAAAGGTAAGGAGTATGATTTGACTTTGTCTTGTAGATTCAATATTGTTGAATGTCTTAGGTGAAGACACTACAAAGAAACTATGGGATAAGTTGGGGAACTTGAACCAATTAAAATCATCGATAAACAAATTGTTTCTTCGGAAGAAATTATATCTTCTAAGGATAAGTGATTGTAGCTCAATAATAGAGCACCTGAATGCATTCAATACTGTGATAAGTTAGTTATTGTCTGTGAATATTAAAATCACTCAGGAGGATAAATGTATTAGTCTATTGTGTTCTTTGCCAGATTCATGGGGTAGTCTATTTGTTGCTATTGGAAGTAATTCAATCACATTAACACTTGAAGATGTGGTTGCATCTCTACTGTTAGAGGAAATGACACAAAAGAGCATGGAAGGATCGATAAAGGATGCCTTGGTGGTGAGAGCTCGACCAATTGATAGAGGAAAAGGTAAATTCTTCGGTGGAAAGTCTAAGTCGAGGGGTATATATAAATCCTCGATTTTGTTGATAATAAGGTGTTGGAAGTGTGGTAAATCTAAGCATTACAAAAGGGACTACAACTCAAAAGTGACTGAGAAGAGTCAGGGATCTGACAAAAAGCAATTGATCGAGAGAAAGGATTCTTTAGACAAAGGAGGAGACATGTATTTGGCATTGACCAATACACAGTCAAATCATGATGTTTGGGTGATCGACTCAGGTGCATCTTGTCATACGACACCTAAAAGGGAATGGTTATGTGAATATGAGAACTACGAAGGAGGAGATGTATTCTTAAGGGACAATTTGACAACCAAGATTGTTGGACGAGGTAGAGTCCAACCGAGGCTAAAGGACAGGAGGAGTATAAACCTTCCAAGTGTGCTACATATTSTAGGTTTGCAAAGAAATACAATATTTGTCAACACAATGAGTGATGCAAGTGTGCACATTGTATTTGAGCRGGATTCGTGCAAAATGGTCAGGGGAGTGATGGTATTGATGAGAGGAGTTTGGATTGGAATCCTGTACAATTTGTTGGGGAATGTAAACTCGACTAGATATAATAATGTAGTTGTTCCTAAGGTCGAATCGACTGCAACCCACTCGACTGTTMTTCGTTTAGTCAACCATACCATGTTATGGCACTAGAGGATGGGACATATCGGGGAAAAGGGACTTCGATCTATGCACAACAAATGTATGATTGAAGGTTTCCATGATTGTGCTTTGGAAGTCGATTTCTATGAACATTACATCTATGGAAAACATAATCATGTGATATTCCCATTTGGAGCTACAAGGGAAAAAGGGAATGTATAATTAATACATAGTGATGTGCTTAGGCAAGTATCGGCCCCATCACTAGGATGATATTTATATTATGTTTCCTTCGTAGATTATTTCTCTAGGAAGATGTGGTTGTATTTCTTGAGAAATAAATTAGAGGTTTTTGGTAAGTTCAAATATTTTAAATCTCTTGTGGAAAACCAAACAGATAAGAGGATCAAGGTGCTGAGAATTGACAATGGAGGTGCATTATGTGGCAAGGAGTTTGAGCAGTTATGCAAGCAATGTGGCAAGGAGTTTGAGCAGTTATGCAAGCAATGTGGCATAGCACACCAAAATACCACTCCCTACACCCCTAAGTAGAATGGAGTTGTTGAAAGAATGAACATGGTGTTGATGGAAAAAACAAGGAGCATGCTCAGTAGTGTTGGACTACCACAAGAATTGTGGGAATATGTAGTTGACACCACTTGTTGGTAAATAGATATTCGTGAGCACTAGTTGACTCGACTCCACATGAGGTATGGTTTGGTAAGAAACCTTCTCTCTCACATCTCATAGTGTTTTGTTGTGATGCATTTGGGCATGTTCCCAAGGAAAAGAGGAACAAGCTAGGCAATAAGGCAGTCAAGTGTATTTTCACGAGTTACAAAAATGGAATGGAAGGATACAAGTTGCGGGATCCGGTGCTGAGGAAAACAATTTATAGTCAAGATGTGATCTTTTGGGGAAGTTGAATGTGCTTCTAGGATTGAAGAGTCTCAAAGGGAGAAAGAACCAAATAAATTGGTGTTTGAGCTAAGGAATGAGGAACATGATTTAGATGAGTCAACTGAATCAGATGAAGAGGTGGGACTATAGACTCTAGTTGCAAGGAGGTTTGGAAAAGTAAGGAAACAATTTGAAAGGTATAGTCAACTTGATTTTTGTTCCTCATTTGTGTTATCTGCCATCGATGATGAGCCCATGTTAGTCAGTGAGGTAGTTGACTCGACAAAGGGTAGGCTCTGGAAGGAGGCCATGGTTCAGGAAATGAAATCCTTGCATAAGAACGAGACATGGGATTTGGTCACACTACCTAATGGAAGGAAACTCATTGGTAGCAAGTGGGTGTTCAAGAAAAAGTTGAACGCAACAGGTCAAGTCGAGAAGTACAAAGATCAACTAGTAGAGAAAGGGTATTTGGAAGTCGGGGGAGTTGACTTTGGTGAGATTTTCTCCCTTGTTGCAAAATTAACTTCCATTAGAGTAATTGATTCTCGACTCCATTATGATCAAGTTGGAGAAGGATATAAAATATTATTTGAGATGCTTAATGACAATGGTTTGATATCATGTATAAGCATTAGAAAGTGGGATGGAAATGATGAATATAAATAGGTTTTAATGCATTTTGTTGATTCTACATACAATGGTAACCCAATTAAACAAATAAATGCACTTTGTGAAGATGGCATTGTGATGAGGGACTGTATGCACGTGAATGTGAAAATTGTAAGATGTAATAATACATTATCACCTATGGGGTGTAGTTTTTGTCCATGGTGTGCATAAAAAAATAAAGAAACACACATAGTTATAGTTAAACATAATATATATGAAGGTGATATAGTGCATAATGTTTTAGTGCCACATTTAATGTCTCTAAAATTTACTCCTAGTAAGTTTATCTCATTGAATTATAGATATGAGTTTTTCTTAGATTGCCAATATTTTCTTTCTAAACCTTTGGGGGATAGAACCATGGAGATCTACTTATCCCCATAACAAAGAAACTTAACTTGGATGATCTTGCATTAAGGGTTAAATTAGCTAAAGGTATGGGACTATTATGGAGAGCCTTCTTGTCCTAATGATTTTTCATATATTTTTCCAATAGTAATTCTTGGCCTAATGATTTTTCATATATTTTTCCAATAGTAATTGTAGGTACTATTGCATTTACAATTTAGTGGTTCTAGAACCATCTATAATTGGTGAACCAACAAATCCATTTGCAACTCCTTTGCACATATTGCTTGAATGCTATATTTTCCTTGTATTCCAATTATTCATACAATACTTAACAAATTATTTTATGTCATTTTAATGGCCTCAATACAAGTGGGATAATTAATAGTACATTTAAAAAAAATGTCAATCGATTTCATAATCCATTTCATCATCCATAGTTACAATAATATCCTTGATCAATATTGTAGTAGCCCTTTGGTTAGGTATTGGGGCATTGTTACCTATTGATGAATCTTTAAGTTTAGGTCTTTTTCAATTAGATCCAACTATCAAGTATCAAAATATTTCATTTTTTTATTCATATGTCTTGGGAGTAGCTACATCGAGACAAATTATATCTTCCTATATATACCCATCTTGTCAAAGATTTCTTTTGAATATTCCATGAATATAAATATGTCAAAGATTCAAAATGAAACGATTTTCGTGACTCTCTAGAAGAACCTAGGGAAAGGAAGTGAATAAAGAGATGGAATGGAACCATTTAATGAACTTGAAACTAATTCCTTGTCCATCCTTGTGTATTATGCTCATCACGTTGGAGTGAAAACTATTATGAAGATGTTTCGTCAAATACAAAGAATAACAAAAGATTATAACAAGAAGTACCTTCCTAGGAGCTTTGAGAAAACAAAGTTTGATCAAATTTGGGATGAGATAGATAAAATTTTGGTTTCAACTAAGATTGGGAATGATATCGCTCATAGAGGCTAGACGTACCATTATCTTAACTAGTGGAACATAGATGGTTCACACTCAAACAAGATCTTCTTTCAAAATGATGATTTGTTAAAGGTATAATGGGTCCCTCACATGATAATTGGCTATTAAATGATCATTGAAAATATTTGTCATTTTTTAACATTGAATGTTTATTTTTACAAGTTATTCAAGGTTTGCACGATGAGTAAAAGTGCAAAAAGTTGGTAAAGATGTGGCAATGTTGTAGAGAATTCCACATGTTGTATTTGTAGGGGTTTAAAGGAGATTATCCAAGGTACATCTCCGTTGAATTCTAATTCTATTTATTCTTAAGGTCTTCCCCTAAAATATGTTTCATTACATGTTTGGTATTTTTGAATGGTTTAATTTCTTTGTAGTTTAGCGCTTTCATCTTAGTTTAATTTTTGAATGGTTTAATTTCTTTGTAGTTTAGTTTAGGTATTTATTCTTAAGGTCTTCCCCTAAAATAGTAATCTTACATTTTCATAGATTCAAATAATTTATTAGTGGGTTGAAATAAAAGTTTAGCGCTTTTCAAATTGGAGCAAAGCATTCGAGTTTTGCATCATTATTTGTTCAACAGAGTGAAACAACATTTTTGAAAAAATATATTGTAGAAAAAGTCTCACTCCTAGTGTAGATGCATGAAACACTAATGAAATTTGAAGGTATAATTAGGGGTGCTAGTCAGCAAAATTCCAAGATATCTTTAATTTTATAAGGGAATGGAATTGCACTTCAACCCCCTACTCAAAAATATTTTTGCAATCATACCATTTCAAACATATTAATGGATGAATTATCATTGTCGAAGAATTACACTATAGAAAAAAATTGTCTTAATAGAGATGCAAGTAAAACTGAAAGTCGAGAAATCTAAATAACATTGTGCAATAATCACAATCTAATTCTTTTGAGAAATTGCATGAAATATCGTTGTAAAATGATTCTATTGGACAAAAAGACAATGTCTTAATAGAGACGTAGGAAAAATTGATGACATTAGAAAGTGAGAAATTGAGTCTTATGTAACAATTGCAATATGTAAATTCTCATGAAAATTTGCATGGAACCACTTGCCATGAAAAGGTAGATATAATTGTGTCTCATGTAGAAGCAAATATAATTGCAACCTATCAACAAGTGCTTGCAACTGCTCTTGTATAGAATCAAAGTTCTTCTGACTTAAATGGTTTAATACAAAACAAAAGATATTTACAAGATCAAGCTGTATGTACTAGGAGAATATCAACAACATAATGTGTCTTATGGTCCTAACCCGCACATAGGTAGAACAATATATTTAGATGTAATAAAAGTCAATATTAATAATGCCTTGCAATAAAATAGAATAAGTCGAATGTAAGAAGACCTAATAGAAGCTTCCGCTTCTAGAAGGATCTTCCTCTAGATGCTTCTTTTGATAGACATATTTAGTATAAATAGAAGTCGAGGGTATGAGAACCCTAGCTTGGAGATTATTGTAATAGAGCTCTGCTTAACTGGAGGTTTCCCCCTCGAAGAGGCCCGTGAACATTTCTCTCAGAATCAAAGTGCTATTTCTGTTGTTATTCTTATATCATTTCAGTGTTATTGTGGTGATTGTTTTGGTTATATTGTTGTTATTCTGCCATTTCTAGCATTTTATTTATGTTCTGCATACTTTTTATATCTGGTATATTACAAGTGGTATCAGAGCACTTTCCTTGGCATAAATTGTGGGTAATTTTTTTTTCAGGGTAGAGATGTATTCCAGCGTCTTTAAGCCACAAAGATCTGTCGTTACACACATAAACCCGCGGTTGAGGGATTCATACACGCATGAAATACAAGTGGTTCTTAAGCGCACATCTGTTGGCCACCCTTGTAACCCCGGTTGGTACCCCTTCGAGTGGTAGCGCATCAGACAACACCTGTGTACAGATCGACCTAGATTTCCTGAAGCCCTCTTTAGATAAACCGATAGGCTGCTTGATTGCTACAGTGCCACCGAGAATAGCACTCGGGAAGATACTCTCTAGTACCTGGGTAGTCGGGTAGTACGGCTAAGGGTACGGTCTATCCTCCTTAGTTAGTGCCCTGAGATATTGGGCCGATTACTACTGTTGGACCCCACACGTATAACAGAGAGCTATAGCACAGGG
>JASDQU010590205.1:0-22712 GCA_032191745.1 Picea mariana | reverse complement strand
ATTGGGTGCCACTATGAGTTTTTGGTCATGCCCTTTGGCTTGTGTAATGCCCCCTCCACCTTCCAAAGCCTCATGAATCATGTCTTCCATCCTTTTCTCTGTCCTTTTGTCTTAGTTTTTTTTGATGATATCCTCATCTATAGAAAAACCTGGACAAACCATCTTGCTCATGTGGATTGAGTTCTCCATCTACTCTCTCAGCACCAACTTTTCCTGAAACAGTCTAAATGTGCTTTTGGCGCCTCAGAAGTAGAGTACTTGGGCCATCTGGTTGGTAAGGATGACGTCAGGGTGGATCCTAAAAAGATTGAAGCTATGCAAGACTGGCCTCACCCAAAGACTCTGAAAAGATTGCGTGGATTTCTAGGCTTAACAGGTTATTATCACAAGTTTGTTAAGAATTATGGAAAGATTGCAACACCTCTCACTGCTCTCCTAAAAAAGAACTCTTTCACTTGGACTCCAACCGCTACTCAAGCTTTTCAAACCTTGAAGATGGCCATGTGCACCACTCCAGTCCTGGCCCTTCCTGATTTCACAAATACCTTTGTCTTGGAATGTGATGCTTCATGGAAAGGAATTGGTGCTGTCCTTATGCAAGAGGGTCGGCCTTTGGCCTTTACCAACAAGCAATTATCTGAAAGAAATCTGGGCAAATCAATATATGAAAAGGAAATGTTGGCTATTCTGCATGCTGTTGATCTGTGGCGCCCTTATCTATTGGGGCAACGCTTCCAAATTAAGACAGACCATCAAAGCCTCAAGTATTTTATGGAACAACGCATTTCCTCCCTGGAGCAACAAAAATGTGTGACTAAGCTCTTTGGATATGATTATGAGATCATTTACAAGAAAGGCAAAGACAATGTGGTTGTAGATGTACTTTCCCGAAAATATGAAGATGAAGGATCCCTTTTTTCTCTTTCCTTCATTGTACCAGATTGGCCTCCAATCCGTTCGCTAGGAATGGCTACAAGATCCCAAAAGTTTGCATCTGATCCAACAATTGTAGTCCAATGCTCCATCTTCCCCAGGGTACTCTTGGCTCCATGATGAGCTTCAATACAAAGGCCGTTTATATTTAAGTAAACAATCAAAACTTAAATCCACGGTACTTTCTGAGCTTCATGCTACACCCACAGCAGGGCACTCCGGGTTCACCAAAACCTATGACAGGGTCAAACGTTCTTTTTTCTGGGATGGTATGAAACAAGACATTCATAATTTTGTTGTTGAATGTGATGTGTGTCAACGCAACAAGGGAGAAATAGTCAAATCTCTAGGCACACTACAACCGCTTTCGATTCCACTTGCTATTTGGAGGGATATCTCTATGGATTTTAACAGGCTTACCCAAATCGAGAAATAAATCAGTCATCATGGTGGTTTTTGATCACCTTTCCAAGTATTCTCATTTCTATTCTCTTCAACACCCGTTTACAACATCCACGGTGGCTCAAATTTTCATGGATCAGTTCTTCAAGCTTCATGGCATGCTGCACTCTATTGTTTCTGATCGCGACCCAACTTTCACAAGAAATTTTTGGCAAGAATTGTTCAAGCTACAAGGCACCCAATTGCATCTCAGCACAACTTATCATCCCCAGACCGATGGTCAAACGAAAGTTGTCAACAAGTGCTTGGAAACATATTTGAGGTGTTTTGCCTTGGAAAAGAAAAATCAGTGGGCTCAATGATTACCCCTAGCTGAATGGTGGTACAACACTTCATACCATACAACTACACGCATGACTCCTTTTGAAGCGGTATATGGATAGAATCCACCTTCAGTTCTCTCATACTTACCTGTGTCTTGAAGGTCCAGGCGGTTGACCAAACACTTACAGTTCGAGAGGCTATCTCCATACCCTCAAAGAGAATTTGGTCATGGCACATAATCGCATGAAGAAACAAGCAGATCAAGGTCGCTCTGAGCGTCAATTTGCAGAAGGGGATCAGGTGTTTCTTCGACTGCAACCTTACAAGCAAAATTCCCTCAAGGCCGAGCATTTTCAGAAGCTAGCGCCCAAATTTTAAGGTCCTTATACAGTTCTCAAGCGTGTGGGACAGGTGGCCTATCAGTTAGCTTTGCTTAGTCATTCAAAGCTACATCATGTTTTTCATGTTTCATGCTTAAATAAGGTGATTGGAACTAAGTGCAAATTCAAACCAACCTTCCTGAGTTAGCCGAAGAAGGATCCATTTGGCTACAACCACAAGCATTTTTGGACCAGTGTGAGCGTCGACTGCGTCAGAGAACCATCAAGGAAGTTTTAGTCCAGTGGAAAGATACAACTCCAGCATATGCCACTTGGGAACCAACTACCATTCTGCAACAATTTCCACATCTCAAGCCTTGAGGACAAGGCTGTTTTTAAGGGGGAGGACATGTTAGGGTCCTAACCCGCACATAGGTAGAACAATATATTCGAATGTAATAAAGGTCAATATTAATAAGGCGTTGCAATAAAATAGAATAATTCGAATGTAAGAAGACCTAATAGAAGCTTTCGCTTCTAGAAGGATCTTCCTCTAGATGCTTCTTTTGATAGGCATATTTAGTATAAATAGTTGTTGAGGGTATGAGAACCCTAGCTTGGAGATTATTGTAATAGAGCTCTGCTCGACTGGAGGTTGCCCCCTCGAAGAGGCCTGTGAACATTTCTCTTAGAATCAAAGTGCTATTTCTGTTGTTATTCTTAAATCATTTCAGTGTTATTGTGGTGATTGTTCTGGTTATATTGCTGTTATTCTACCATTTCTAGCATTTTATTTCTGTTCTGCATACTTTTTGTATCTGGTATATTGCAATGTGTAAGGAAGGATTTTTGGATCTTAAGAAATGATTAAGTCAATATTATATATCCACTATAAGGATTTTTGGAGAGTAGAGTTTGCTACCATATCCACTATTCCAACCATGGTAATAATTTACATATGCTTATGATCATTACTAGTGGCCAAATACCTCATCCCTTAAAATTTTTCCCTAGAGCATGAACAAATTTGTGGATTGGAGTTGACCCCACTAGAATTTACAAAATCTCTAATGGTGATGATTGTCAATAGGTCACCTAGGCTGGACATTTTCTTGTATGAATTTTTTAAAGCCACATGAGATTTTTTTGGGCCCAACTTGTTCATAGTGTACAAGGAGGGAGTCTGCGAAAAGTCTTTAGGGGCTATCATTGACAAAGGCTTCATCGAATTTATTCCCAAGGTTGGTGTCCTAGAACTAAATACAATTTAGAGGCCAATCACTCTCCACAATGTGCCCTATAAGATCTTGGCCAAAGCTTCAATATATCTTAACTCATATCATTAGGTTGTATAAAAAGAGGTTCATTAGAGGTCATTTTACCCTAAACAATGTAGTGGTAATTTGGGAGGGCATGGAATGGGATACATGCCTTGGGTTGAAGGCCCTTTTAATCAAGTTTGACTTTGAGAAAGCCTATGACTGTTGAATGGTATTTTGTTTATTGTTGTGGGTGATGGGATTTGGTCATTTTTTTATTACAACGATGAAAAGTTTGTTTTCAGATGCCTTATCTTGTTTGTTTGTTAACTAAGATAAATATGAGGAAGTGTTTATGCTTCGATCAATTAGGTAAGGATATCTATTAGCCTTGGCCATTTATGTGCTACCCATAGAGGCTCTAGGGTATCTCCTCCACCACCAGACTACTTAAGTGTGCATAATAGTTATTCATCTTCTAGGGTTTAAAGTGATCATATGGTTAATGACTCCTTTGTTACTATTTTGGAGGGAAGGGAGTCAATTAACAACACCTTGGATGGTTTTCATATTTTCAATGAAGCCTATAACTCCAAGCTTGAAATGACCAAAACAAAGTGTTATCAGTTGGCTTAGTGTTGGAGATACTTCACACACACCTAGAATTTATTTTTCCTAAGGTTTTCCCTATGCTTATTAGTCATTATTCGGTTTCCTATAGTTAAGGAGAATATTCCTCTAGGAGAATATTCTCTTCAGTTCACACTTCAGTTTGATCAGTTGAGTGGAGTCTAGATGCCACATTGGGATCATCACCATGCATCATTGGGATCATCACCAACTAATGCACATTGTCCTTGTGACTATTACTAGACTGGCTCATTACTCATGATTCCCTGATCTCCTCCTTACTTCACTCTGTTTTAGTCAGTTAACTGAGGACTGAGAGACTGGTTAACTTAGATTAGGTGGTAGTTAACTCCTGTGACTACTTGAGACACTAGATTAGGTGGCAGTTTACTCCCGTAACTGTCGGTGTGTGTCCATATCACTCTAGACCACCACTATGACACATTGGCTTCTCCTCCAGTGCGCATTAGTTGAGTTATATACAACATATCATGTGTAAATTATCATTCATTCATTTGGTTAATGATAATTCTTCCATTCTTTCTCTCATGTTTCTCTTTTCTCATATTTTCTCTGCAAACTATGTATGTCATTTGCTAGCTAGATCTTTTCTTTGCAGGTTCAACACATTTACACTTAGGAAGGCATTCCTTAGTGGCTCACTGATCAACATTGGTCATAAATATAACGTAGCTAAGTGCTTAATTTTTTTGGGATCCCCTTTTCTTTTTGGGCCTCACCTAAAGCTTTGTGGGAGGCAATATTTCAACATATGGCCAATAAGGTAAAAAATTGGATGGCCAACAGTTAGATTTTAGATTTGCTCCAAAACATTCATTGCTACTCACATGTATTACTTGTTTAGCTTGATCTTGTCTGTTGTGGCCCATCAAAGACTAAAGAAAATCCTTCTAATTTTTTTTGGGGTTAATGTGTAGGGAAATAAAGGTTTCCATAAGTGAATTTGGGGCTTTGTTGCAACCCTAGGGATCAGGGTGCTTTGGGGATGATTGGGTGATTCCGCTAAGATCAAGCATTATGTGAAAAATATATGGTTTGAGCTGTGGAAAATCATGAGAATTGGAAGGTTTTTCTGTGTAATTGCATATTGTGAGGGGCACTACTAGTCACACTAATACCATGAGAAGCTATTAAACACAATGTTTCTTATTAATGTGACTTCATTCACATGGGCCTTTAGTTTAATGAGCAATGCATGAGCATCTCATGGTATTCTATGGTGTCGTACAAATTCAAAGTCCTGGTAGAAACTTACTGGTTCTTGACCATGTAGTGTAACGAGAAGGGATCTACTTGATGGTTATGAACACAGATGGAAGACTTGAGCTGACCTGAAAACATTGTTTTGATTGGCTATGCCAAATAAGCCTATCATTAAGGGGGTGCATGAGTTGGTCACTAATGAATTTTTCCTTATGTTGGGGTTGGCCACTCCTGTTGCATAGTGGAAAGACTAGATATGATCTTTTTAAAGGCTTCAAGAATTATAAACCAAGAAACCGGTATCAACAACTCAATCCTATCCAATACTTAATTCCAAGTTGAATAAGTTGTCGGGTGTAGTTTTTAAACATTCTACATGGCTGCATTAACTCCAAACAATGTAACAAGATTTTATTGAGATGAAAAAATCCATGTTTTCCTATTCCATAATTATGGGTGGTATTCCTTTTATCCAATGCCTGAAGTACCTTAAAGTTACCAATCCTAAATGCCCTTTCTATCACATAGTTGGAACAATCAAATATTTGTTTTGGTTTTGTTGCTATGCTAAGTGAGTTTGGGAATGGACCTTAAACTTGTGTTGTTATCTCTTCCCCACGTACATAACTTGGAATTTTATGCTCTTTGGTGAAAATCTCCCATATGTAGTGAATTTTATGTAACATGTCAACTTGTTAGTATATAAATTTTAATTTTGGTATGGAAGAAAATGAAATGAAAGTATTTTAAAAATTATTCATTTCAATAAGTTCACCCAATATGATGGAGATATAATGTGTGTTAACCTTCACTTGTAGATTTAGGTGCAGGTTGGGAAGTTATACCTTGAGTTGGTGCATCTTAGACAACTTAGGAAATACTAAGGGGTGTCTCCATGCAAAATTTATTGGGTTTTCCTAGAGGTTCGTTCTTTCCTAGTTCTACTCACTCCCACAAATGCAGTAGTAGGATAAACTATAGTGCCCTCCATGATGCTATAATAACTACACAATATTATATTATACTTGAGACTTTTTGTTTTGAATGCAATATATAATCACATTTCCATATATAAGGATCTCAACTAATTGATACTAATTAAGTGAATTTCATGTAGTGATATAGAACATGCTCTAATTATTATCTTCACATAATTTTATCGACTCAAACATTGTCGTTCGAGTACTTAAATTTGAAACCTATAGAATAATGGAGCCTATTTTTGATCTGAATTGGATCCTAACCCAAAATATTTTGTAAATTTGTAATAATCTTGTAATTGTTTTTAATTTTATTTTGTCTTTTCAGAAAAATGTGAAGGGGAAACTAATCAGTGTGATGGTTGACCTTCCAAAGGAAACCCATTAAAGATGAAGGTCACAGTGAAGAAGGAACAATGGGAAATGAAAAGAGAGTTGGGAAAAAAAGCTTGAAGGACTAGAAATAAGAGCTCAAAAGGAAACATGCTCGAAGTCGATGGACAAAGGAGTCAAAAAGCTTATCCACACTGAGCAAAGGTGTCTCAAAGCCATGGTTATTTGCAATTTGGGTATGCTAGTGAGTAACAATGCATGATATTTTGAGCATGCACAGATCACCCTTTTGTAATGAATTCTCCGAGCATAATAAAATGGTTCTAGTTTTTCATGTTCTGGTTTAATTTCTTATATGCTTTGTGCAATTGATGTTTGGGTTATTTTCATGAATTACTGGATTGTGGCATGAAATCTACATCAATCTCCATCTTGCTGGTAGATTTCCTCTCACCCATAGGTCACTCCTAATCCTTTGGATTGTGGTTTTTCTTGCTAGTTGATTTTGTTAGGGTCCTAACCTCTTGAAACCCTCAAGTAGATAGAATATTATGTTTTTCTATGTAATAAAGGCCATCATTAGTAAATAAAGCCTACGTAATAATATGAACACGTCTAATGTAAGAAGACTTACTAGAAGGTTCTGCCTCTAGAAAGTTCTTCCTCTAGAATGTTTTCTAGAAGATAGAAATAGTATAAATAGGGGTAGAAAGCATGGGAAAGGTTGTCTTGTGAATTCATTTGTACTTGAGCTTCACTATGTTGGAGGTTCCCCCCTCAAAGAGACAAGTGAACGTTGCTCTCAAGATAATAAAGGTATCATCTTTTGGATCAATTATGTCATTGTGCTTATTGTTTCATTCTTTTTGCTAACAATTGTGATACAAATTGTACCTTACAAGTGATATCAAAGCCCTTTCCTTTGCAGATTTTTAGATTTTTTTTTCAGGCTAGAGACATGTGTCAATGTCTTTAAAGCACAATTATTTGTCATTCGATGGGTAAAAAAACAAGTGGGGAATAATACATGCATGAAATACACATGGTTTCATATGGTTAGAAACACATTGTTTCACTTGGTTGGAAACCTCTATAACCCTTGTTGGTACCCCTTTAAGTAGTACTGCATTAGACAACACCTATACACTTCCATTCACTTCCATGTACCCTCAGGTATATTAGAAGTCCCGTAGGTCTCCTGAAAACAACTGTAGATCAACCGATTGACCACCTGCCTATTATAATGGCACCGAGAAAAACACTCACGACGACTATTCTCGCATACCTAGGTAATCGGGTAGTATGACTAAAGGTATGGTTGAGCCTCCTTAGTCAGAGCTTTGAGATATGGGGCTGAGTACTACTGTTGGACCCTGTCGATATATCATATAGCTATAGCACAAATAAATACCTTGTCCGTAGGAACCCTCAAAACCCTAATCCTTGCCATCAGAACAAAACAAAACAAAAACACAGTGGATATTTTGAACATCAAGTGTGCGCAACCTTGCTTCTTGCATCCAGGCTGTGAAATTCCTACACAATTTTAAATATTAAGAATATGGGCATTCTGTCACTATAGTATTATTCAAACAAGAGTATAACTCTACAAGAGTATAAAAATAAAGTGTAGTGGTCCCATTAGCACCCTTATTTGGGACCTATCCCATTGGATTCCTATCTTCGAATTGATCTCAGTGGTACCCCTCTCTCACAAGAATTTTTTTTGTGGACCCACCCATCCTCTCTCACACCCTTATTCGGGACCTACCCCACTGGATTCCTCTTTTTGCATTGATCACAGTGATACCACTCTCTCATAAGCCCTTCCATATGGACCCACTAGCTCTATTCGTGCCTGTTTCTCTCCCTGATGGCCCACACCCACAACCAAGACCTTGAAAACCACCTCATTGCCTTGGACAAAGCCCACAACTAGACTGAGAAAGATATCACTGAACTTGATTCAAATATTGCTACCATAAATTCCCGACTCACTCAACTAGACACCCTCTCTGAATATGTGAACAACTTGAAATCAATGATTACTAAATCCCACTGTCCTATCTCCTCTGCACAACCTTCACACCAAAAGGGTGCTAACTCATCCCATTCCATGGAATTTCATTCTAAACCCCTTACTTGTGACTTGCGTCTTCCCAAAGTTGAGGTGAATAATTTTGATGGCTCGGACCCCACGGGTCGGGTCACTCAAGTGGAATATTATTTCTCCTTGCATGACATCATTCATGACTTGATCAAACTTCATATCGATGTCCTTTATTTGGATCCCAAATGATGGTAATGGTGGTAATGGCATAAAAATTCACATCGAGGGTATATTGCTTGGACCCAATTTGTTGTAGACCTTTATGAATTCTTTGAAACAGACACACATCATTTGGACCTTTTGACAAATCTTAAATAGTTTGGTACAATGGAAGAATACATTGTTGCTTTTGAGCAATTGGCTTTTCGAACTAAAGGCATGTTTGACACCTTCTTTCGTGAATGTTGTATTAGTGGCCTTAAGGATTACATTCTATATCATGTCCTAATGGCTCACCCCCAGACCTAGCTTGAAGCTACTCACCAAGCCAATGAAGCACAACAAGTAGTCTCTTCTCAAATCATAAAGCCACCCTTTATTACTCGTTCCTGGCCCACCAATCCAACCCCTCCTTTTAAGATCCATAAATTAACTCGGGCATAAATGTTTGAACACCAACTTAATGGTCTTTGCTACAACTGTGATGAAAAATATTTTATGCGGCACAAATGTAAGGAGAAAAATATTTTTATGGCCATTTTTGAGGACATTTCTGAAGAGGACGTTGATGTTTCCCCTTTCGAAGTGCTACCCCAGGCTGATGATCATAGCTTTCCCTTTGATCCACCAAAATTTCAACCACTTATCTCTTAGAATGCTCTCACTGGTATCTTTGATCCCAAACCCTTAAGTTAATTTTCTATATCAAGCATTGGAAAGTCATTATCCTCATCGATAGTGGCAACACCCATAATTTTATTCATCGTTGAATTTCTCAAGAGACCCTTTGTTATATCTATACAATCGATAACTTCCAAATCATGATTGCTAATAGGGGTTCCATGAAATGCGGGGGTTGTTGTGAAAATGTTCACCTACAAATTGGTCATTATAACCTAAAATCCCACATGTTTGCTATTGAAATGGGCAGTGGTGAAATTGTTATGGGTGTTGAATGGTTATGCACACTAGGCCGCATCACCATGGACTTAAAGGAATTAACCATGAGTTTCCAACATGATGGACAATAGTACATGTTCCAAGGCATCACGGTAGGTTCCCCAAAGATTATTAGTTTACATCGAATGGAGAAAATCCTCAAAAGATGTGATTCCAACATTACTGCCCAATTCCATGCCATTCAAGTATTTGAGACTCCCTCACCCACTGTTCATCCCAACCTACAATTTATCCTCTCCAAACACCAATATGTTTTTGACAACCCCCAAGAACTCTCCCCTTCTCATGGCCCCCATGATCATTCCATTCCAATCATTGATGACCTTTTGGATGAATTGAGTGGTGCTCTAGTGCTCAATTCTTTACCAAAATTGATCTGCATTCCAACTACCACTAGATATGTATGAAGGAGGCCGATATTCCCAAAACTTCCTTTCATACTCATGAAGGCCATTATGAGTTCTTGGTAATTCCCTTCATTCTGTGTAATGCACCATCCACTTTCCAAAGCCTCATGAATAATTTCTTCCACCCTTTCCTCTGTCAGTTTGTACTAGTCTTCTTATATGATATCCTAATTTATAGTAAAACTTGGCAAGCCCTTCTTTCCCATGTGGATCAAGTCTTACATTTACTGTTTTAGCACCAACTCTTTCTCAAATAGTCTAAATTTTCCTTTGGAGCTTATGAAGTAGAGTATCTTGACCATATCATTGGTAAGAATGGTGTCTGCGTGGATCCTAGGAAGATAGAAGCTATGCAGGATTGGCCCCATCCTAAAAATAGTAAAAGTTTGAGAGGTTTCCTACCTGGTTTAACTGGATATTATCGCAAGTTTGTTCATAATTATGGAAAAAATGCAGCCCCACTCATTACTCTCCTTAAAAAGAATGCTTTCAGTTGGACTCCGGTTGCTAATCAATCTTTCCATGATTTGAAAGAGGTTATGTGTACGACTTTCGTTCTAGCACTGCCCGACTTCACAAAGACTTTTGTTTTGGAATGTGACATTTATGAGAAAGGCATTGAGGTCATTCTCATGCAATATGGCAGACCTTTGGCCTTCACTAGAAAACAACTTTCTAAGAGACTCTTGGGAAAATCCACCCATAAAAAGGAAATGTTGGATATTCTACATGCGGTGGATCTCTGGCGTCCTTGCTTGCTTGGGCAATGCTTCCAAATTAAAACTGATCATCGTAGCCTCAAATATTTTTTAGAACAAAGAATTTTATCCCTGGAGCAGCATAAGTGGTTGACCAAAATGTCTGGCTATGATTATGATATCATTTACAAGAAGGCAAAATAAAATGTGGTTGCTGATGCTCTTTCCAGGAAATATGAAGAAGATGGGTCCCTGTTTCACTCTCCTTCATTGTAGTCGATCGGTTAAAGGTCGTTCACTAAGAATGGTTCCAAGATACAAAACTTTCTAATCTGATCCAACAATTGCAACAAGACCCTCATGCATCTCTGGGATACTATTGGAAAAATGAGGAGCTTTGTTATAAATTCCACCTGTGTTTAAGTAAACACTCCCACTTTAAATCCACTGTGATCTTTGAACTTCATGCTTCATCAACAACATGGCATTTTGGCTTTCACATAACATATGAAAGGATCAAACATTCATTTTTCGGGGAAGGCATGAAGCAAGAAATCCACACTTTTGTGGCCGAATGTGATACTTTCCAACACAATAAGGGAGAAACAATCAAAACTACATGCACACTACAACCTCTCCCTATTCCATCTACTATATGGACATATATCTCTATGGAATTCATTTTCAAATTACCTAAATTTGACAGTAAATTAGTCATCATGGTTGTGGTTGATCGCCTTTGCGAATATGCTCATTTTTATGCCCTCCAACGCCCATTCAAAGACTCCACAGTGGCTCAAGTTTTTATTGAAAACATCTTCAAACTCTTTGGAATGCCCCAATCTATAGTCTCCAACCATGATCCAAATTTCACAAGCAACTCCCAACAAGAATTGTTCAAGCTTTAGAGAACCCGATTGCATCTCAACATTGCATATCATCCTCAGACTGATGGTCAAACCAAAACTGTCAACAAGTGCTTGGAAGCTTATTTGCGGTGTTCCATCTCCAAACAACAATCTTAATGGGCTCAGTGGTTACCACTAGCTTAATGGTGGTACAATACATCTTACCATGGTGCTACTCGCATGACTCCTTTGAGGCAATATACGATCAAACTCCCCCCTTTGTATTGTCTTATCTGCTCGATGTATCCAAGGTCTAGGATGTCTACAAAACCCTTACAGTCCGACTTGACATTCTATGTACCCTCAAAGAGAATTTGGTCCTGGCTTAGAATCACATGAAGTAACAAGCTAATCAATGTCATCCTGAACGCCACTTTTCTGAAGGGGATTAAGTGTTTCTTCATCTACAACCTTATAAGCAAACTTCCCTCAAAGAAGATCACTACCAGAAACTTGCTCCAAAGTTTTATGGCCTTTGTACAATCCTCAAGTGAGTTGGGCCCGTGGCTTACAAGTTATCTCTTCCCAGTCACTCTAAGATCCATCCAATTTTTCATGTATCTTGATTAAAGAAAGTGATTGGAACCAAGTCCCAGGTTCAAAGTAGTCTTCCATAATTGGATGAATAAGGATCCATTTGGTTGTAGCCGCAAGCAGTATTGGCCACACACGAGTGTCACCTTCATCAATGTACAATTCAAGAAGTTTTAATAATTGGAAGGATATACAACCCGAGGATGCCATGTGGGAGCTTAGCGCCATTCTCCAACAATCCCCACATCTCAAGCCTTGAGGAGAAGGCTATTCTTTAAAGGGGACGACATGTTAGGGTCCTAAGCTCCCCAACCCCTTAAGTAGATAGAATAATATGTTTTTCTATGTAATAAAGGTCGTCATTAGTAAATAAGGCCTATGTCATAATGTGAACACGTCTAATGTAAGAAGACTTGCTAGAAGGTTTTGCCTCTATAAATTTCTTCCTCTAGAATGTTCTCTGGAAGATAGAAATAGTATAAATAGGGTAGAAAGCATGGAAAAAGTTATCTTGTGAATTCATTTGCACTTGAGATTTGCTTTGTTGGAGGTTTCCCCCTTGAAGAGGAAATAGGACTTTGCTGTCAAGATAATAAAGGTATAGTATTTTGGATCAATTGTGTCATTGTACTTATTGTTTCATTCTTTTTGCTAACAATTGTGATAAAAATTGTATTTTTGATCTCCATATTTCCTTATGGTACCTTACAGATTTGATTTCACCCATAGGTTTCTCCTACTCCTCTGGACACATTTTAGTTGTTGGCTGGTGTCTATACCTTGCCCATAGGCTATTCTCAATGTTCTTATGCGGTTATGAATCTTCCTTATGTCTAAAACTTGTGGGTTGTCTCTCTTATATTATCCGTGCCCTATGGTCAATTTATTTATTTGTTGAGCATGTTTCTTCATTGATGATAAACATATCTTGTTGGTTGAGCGTTCCTCACTTGCTGGTCAATTTATTTGGTTTTCTGAGCATTCCTTTCCTTGTTGATCGACTCATCTATTAGGCTAAGCGATTTTCAGTTGTGGGTTGACTTACCATATGTTTGGGCATTCAGAACTTGTGTGGATGATTTTGGCTCCATCCATGATGATTTGCAACCATATACATAGTACCTGAGAGTGCTTGGTGGTGATACTCATTTGTTGGTTGGGATAGTAGTGTTCATTGCTCTAGTTAATTTGGGAGTGAATACAAGAACAATTATGTGCTAAGTAGTTGAACAATTCCTTGAAGTGTTATCACAATCCAGTTCAAGATCTCCATTCGGGGTGTCCTTTCAAGCTGACTGTACCAAGAAATGAGTTTCAACATGGATCCGTGTTGTTAAAATTGATGTGCTATAAGCCTACCAATTACAGATCAAATGGTATCAGATAAGGTTCGTCAAGAACCCTGAAGAATTTTCCATGGAAAAATACTTGAATAGGGAGAAGCTAAAAGAGTTGAAAGAATTCAACATGCATATCCAAGAAGAAATTCGATATTGGAGGAAGAGAGGAGATGAGCTGGACAAAGAATTTTCCAAGCGTCAAGACTCCTTCAACACCATGAGGGAAGAATTAGACATGATGAGATTGCAACTCTTGCATTTGGGGGAGAAATTCATTGAGTTGGATAATTGGTAAGAGGAGAGGTTCACTGATGTCACTGATCACCTATATCAGGACATGGAAATGAAGGAAGAGGTCTTGAAGAAGCTATAAGAAACTATCTAAGAGACCAAGCAAGCCCCTTCCATTGCCACTGTCGAAGCTAGTACCATGACATAGGCAAGCATGGAAAACTCACCTTATAAAACCCTTTCTCAAGAAACCTTTGGTGACTTTAAGAAGCACACTAGAGGCATTGGTTCCAAGCTCATGAGGTAAATAGGCTATGATGGCCAAGGGATTTTGATTCCCATTGTATCTCAAAAAAGGCCCAAGCACGAATGATTAGGATTTAGTGGATAATAATCCAACACAAGTGCAACTGTAACCACTTTTGTCAAGGTAAGAGGAATCATAAAAGAAGCCATGTGCAACAAACCACTCAAATTTGTTGGTAGAAGCTTGGAATAGGGCAACAAAGAGATTATTCTGCCATCTAGATTCACTCCAATTCTTGGGGGACCAAGCAACCAAGTTGGAAATAATAATCACAAATAAAAAATGCATGGAATAATTTGTTTCTATTGTAGGAAAATGTGTCATAAGGCTAGTGATTGTTGGCACTCCAGAAGGCCAGGAAGTTAATGCAAGAACTATTGCTAGTATTGCAGATTGACTGGACATTGGGAGGCCAAATGTTGGATGCTTCACCTGGAAATCCATCCCAAGATATGAAAAACCATGAAGAAATCTTGTAGATTCAAGGGGAAAGAGGTGTTGTTTTCACTTGTAGCCCAAGGAGCAATGTTTTTCCAATGACCTATTGCAACAACAAATGCCATTTCTAGCCATAAGATGGACAACAAGGTTATGCAAAAGGTAGCCCCTACTCAACTCTTATCTTCCATCCTAGAATGAAGGAACCTTTTTTTGGAGATTTTCCAGAGTCTGCTTGATGATCAGAGAAGAAGAATGAAGGGAGTTGAAGCTTTTTGGGACCAAAAGCTTGCAAATGGGAGTTGTGATCCAAGTTGGATACTCACCCATAACATTTTAAAAATTTGTAATAAGCTTGTAATTGTTTTTAATTTTATTTTGTATTTTTGGAAAAATGGAAAGGGGAAACAAACCAATGTGATGGTTGGCCTTCCAAAGGTAGACCATTAAAGAATAAGGTTGTAGTGAATAAGGGTCAACAAGAAATGAAAAGAGAATTGGGGGAAAAGTTTGAAGGATCAGAAATAAGAGCTCAAAAGACAACTTGCTCGAAGTTGATGGTTGAATGTGTCAAGAATCCTGTCCACACTAAGCAAAGGTGTCTCGAAGCCATGGTTATATGCAATTTGGGCCTGTTGGTGAGTAACAATGCATGAGACTTTGAACATGCATAGCTCACCCCGTTTGTAATGAATTCTTTGAGTAAAATAAAATGATTCTAGTTTAATTTCTTATATGCTCAATGCAATGGATGTTTGGGTTATTTTCATGAATTACTGGATTGGGATATGAAAGCTACAACAACATCCATCTTGTTGGCCGATTTCCTTCCGCCCATAGGTCAATCCTATGCATTTTGGCCACATTTTTTCTTCCTGGCTGATTTCCTTTCACCCACAAGTTGCTCCTACTCCTCTGCACTACGTTTTAGTTGCTCGATAACTTCTATACCTTTCCTGATGAGCCTCATTATTGTCTCATCTTTGGCACATTTTTCCACCATAAAATGACTTAATGTTTTCTTTTGACCATATTTAATAGTCAGTCATGGGTGTTTTGTATGTTGCTTAATGAATGTGTGATTGAGGTGGATTTTTGTGTATAATATACCTTTTTGCACTAATGTTTTTTTCAAAAGACATGTATCCCACCAACCATGTCGAACTGCAGGAGTCAAGGGTGCTGACCTCCTAGATATAGGGGATTTTGTCTCCCTCAAGGAGATGTCAGCCAAAGATCAAGGGAAATTGTCCCTATCTACCTCCAAGAGTGCTCCTTGTGCATTAATGAGCACTTTTGATCAACAACAGTTGAATATACAGGTGTAAAGGGATGAGATCCCTCATTTACCCATTTCTCTCCTTGATTTAGTAAAGAAGGTCGAACTCTCTAGCTATATATGGACATCTATTCTAGGAGAGAGATATAGAGAATTTTGGAGAGGTATTGTGTGGATATTTTGTGAAGACTTGTATTAAGAACTCAAAGCTTTCCTGCTCTTGATTTATTACTAATATTTATGAAATAAAGATGGTTTTGCTTTCAGTCTATTAAAGTTTTTTTAGGCTCCTTGTGCTTCTTTGGTAGGGCCCATCGAAGAAGGCTCAAGGATCCTGTTACCATTTCTGTAGTTTTCATGCATGCTTAGATAATATTTTATTCTCTTTTGAAGTTTAATATAGCTTTGCATAATTAATTCTAGCTTTTGTCAAGGTTATCACAAGTTATCTAGTCACAACATGCATCCAGTAGAAATGTTCAATAGCCTTTTGGATCACTCCTAGGTGTCTCCCAAGGAAAGAACCTCATATTCACTTCATTTATTTATAGTATAGCTTTGTTAATGCTTTTAAAATACTTGCAGTGCCTTGTTAGATTCTATTTTGCTTCTTGTAGAAACTGTACAATTCCTGTAGAATTGCACAGTTCCTATAGAAATCTCCTGTAGGTTTGTTTTAGCTTCAGATTTTGACTTAGATTAATCTTTTTTTTCCTAAAAGCACCAATAAACAATAAAAGGACATTTAGATTGATATTGATCAAAGGGCTAGCTTGGTTTTTTCATGCATTAGTGTAGCTTTACTTCTATTATTGCTTTTTGTCATAGCTTAGATTGAATTCATCTTTTTGCTTCAATTTAATCTTCTTGATTCAATATTCTTTAATGTAGTTAGAATAAGTTATTTTCATGCAATCTAGATTAGATTCACTTTCAGATCAGTGTGTTTCCTTCCAACAATTAGTTCATAGTTACTTTCTCTCATTTAATTTTCCTACTTATTTTCAGCCTTTGATCAATCTCAAACCTTTGCTATTGACAATTGCATATTGCACATACAGTTCATAACACCTCTTAAGTTTGTACAAACCTTGGGTTGACAAGTAAAGTAGAAAACCAAGGGTATAGTAAATCATTTTTGTTATTCCTAGGACCATCACTTTTTGGCACCGTTGCCGAGGATGTGTTGAAGTTTTCATGTTTTGTTTTTGGTATGACTTGGAGAAATAGAAAGGATACCTCAGTCACAGGGCCAAATTCACTATAGAATTTCTGTAGTGTAACAACCCAGTGTTTTCACTTCATGTGAGTATTGATAAGCTCCTTGTTACATTCTCTTTTTGCATTATATACAAGAAAAAAAAATAGTTTTTCACTTCTTTTGATTTCATGAATGAATAGACCTAAAGATAGGAAAGTAATTTTTCTACCAAAAACCCCCACCATATAAAAGGTCCAAGCAATCCAGAGATTGGTCCTGAAACACTAGAAAGTTTCTTGGAAAGGGAAGCTACATAATTTGAAAAACTTTCAGAAGAGAGTCAGTCCTCACCTCGTGTCATGGTCGGTGAAGAAGAAATATTTGAGTTCCCTATTCGGGAATCCAATGGAGAAGCCAAGATGAAAAATATTAATCATTTTTCCTTACCTCAGTTTCATGGGATTGTCTCTGAAGATCTCGACACGTTCTTGTTTGAGTTTTGTAGTTATATGCTAGACATATGATTATACTACTAACAAACATAAGCTCAAACTTTTTCCTTCTACCTTGAAGGATTCAACTCTAAGATGGTTTATGAGATTGAAGGGAAATAGTACCAGTACTTGGATCAAATGAAAAATACCTTCAGTGAAAGATACATAGACTATTTTAGAGCAATAGATTCAAGGGGTGAGATTTTCAGAATGACACAAGGACCTGATGAATCTCTAGAATACTTTGAAGAGAGATTTCAACTAAGCTACAAGAGAGATCGAAATTACACTCTGGACGAAGACTCACTCAAGCTTGTCTTACTAAGGGGAGTAAGATAAGATCTGATGGAAACATTGAATCTCCTATCCAATGGAGATATCTATCAGTTAGACTATGATGATATCAAAAGAATATTCAAGAACCACTCAAGGTCATCCAAAAAGAAACGTAGAAGCAGTAGAGGTTTGGCATCACAATATTCTAACCCTACAACTCATATAAAGAATGAATTAGGAAGATTAATAGAGGACATGAAAACTAGTATTTTACGCTCTTTATCCATGCAAATGGACAACTTGCAGATAAAAAAGAAACACGAGGAAGCAGAGAAGGCATTGGTTGTCTATTGTCCCAAATGCATTAAAAATCATCCTAGAAATGAGTGCCCTTTAGATATTATAGATGTTTATGGTATTTGTGAAGAAAATCACCCAAATAACAAATGTCCTTCTTTTCCAGAATCGAAAGCTACATCTCAAGGAACATAGGAGAATGTGGAATCACTATACTTCATCAATCAAAGGAGGCCTAGAGCACCACGAACATTCCAAACAAGTTGTAAGTTCAATCCCGTTCAAAATTTTGGTACATATAATTCTCAAATATCTCCTAAACCATGGTATAAACCATCACCTTGGAAAAATCCAAATCCTTGGCAGTACCACGAGCCTCCAATTCCTCCTCCATACCAATCTTTTTCTATCATGCCACAAAATCAATGGAATCAACCTCCACAAGGATGGAGGCCACAAAACTTTCAACCTAGATTATTGTCTCCTCCTCCTCAACTGATCCAGGTGGATATCGGTGGCCACCCACCTTTCCTAGTTGGCTCAAAACAAATTTCTAGCAATTTTGATAATTTACTATTTTTAGCAGTTTTTCGGGTCCTAAACTTCCAGAGCCGTTTTGAGGCCCTAAACGGTTTTTTTTGGGGTATGTTGGCGGTTGCAAAATTTCATCATGAAATTTTGTACAAATGTTGTAGTCCTCGGATAGATCTTTCCAATGGGCTATCATACGCCTAAAACGAAGATCGTATGCAAAAGTTACGACCCCGGGAAGTTGATGTACTGACTTACCCAAACGAGGCTCACATGACTTTTGGCACTTCATCTCCTAGGGTTAGGTTTTTGAATGTTTAGGGTTTTTGAAACCCTGTTTATTGTAAAAAGGCCTTGAGAGCCTCATTGTAATCATCTTCTTGTGAATGAGCGCAACCGTCACATCTCTTCTCAGAGATAAGCCGCCACCATTCCAACAAGCTTGTTTTCCGTTGCATTTTACAGTTTCATCTTATTTCCTTATTGAATAGAAAACTGGTTTTACTGTATCTCTATTATTCTGTGTTAAGCATTTGGTAATAATCTGTAGTCATTTTGTTCTGCTCATAAAATCCGGATCAGTGGTATCAGAGCGGTCTGCTCCTTGTCGTCTTAATGCATGTCCCCAACGAGGTTGGAGTACAAAGATTTGGGTCTCGAACTTGTTTCTCTTGAGGACAAAATCTCTCGCACACCCAAGCGACCTCTCATGGAAGGAGAAAAGAAAGATGATGGGACAGGAGATCCTTTCAAACTGTTGATTGAGGAAGCCCTCACGCAATAGAGGAACGAGATGATGGATAATTTCGCGTAAATCCTTCGACGACTACCAACAGGTGACTCATCTTCTTCGAGCGGAGGCACCGCCCCCTTCAAGGTACAAATAAACTTCAATATTCCTATATTTGAAGGTCAGATAGATGTAGATGCTGTAGACAAGTGGTTGAATCTACTAGAAGGGTATTTCTCTGTCCATAACTTTTCGAATAGAGAAAATATTACTTTTGCACTCCTCAAAGCTGTTCCCCATGTCAAAGATTGGTGGGAAACTTTCTGTGAGCAAAAAGAAACAGAGGAACCTTCATTATTTACAGTCATGACCACCTGGGAATCCTTCAGATTCTATTAAGGAACAATACTACCCTGTCAGAAGTTATGACGACTTGTATACCAAATGGACCACACTGCGACAAGAATGAGACCAAGTAGTGCCAGATTTCACAAATATCTTCTATACCTTGTGCACCAAGTTGGGTATCAAAGATTCAGAGAGACATCTGGTGCTCAAGTATCGCGGTGCTCTGCATAGATACATCCAGACCGAAATGGAATTTCTGGACATCTCATCCTTGGGCGCGGCCTACCGATATGCTATCAAAATCGAGCAGAAGCTCAAACAAAAGATGCGACAATTTGGGTCGGGGAACCCCTCACAACAAAATTCAGGAAAGGGAGGCCCCAACCCACAGAACAAAGGATAGAGCAAAGATGCATAGTATCAGGACAACTAGTCCAAGCCATAAGCAAAGAAGGGCACCGAAAAGACAAAGAAAGATACTGGGAAGTGGTGCGACTTCCATAAGAGCCCTTGGCATAACACTGCTGACTGTCACTCAAAGCAGACGCTGGTGGTTGAAGTGAAAGCCTCTGAATCAGATGCAGATTCTGACTCTGAGTCAGAACCAGAAAGGGGAAGACGGATCATTGACGTGGAACCCAGTGCCACCGTTGCTACCACCAAGCTCCAGCATGGTGAACCAGACGAGCCAGAAGAAGGAGAGTGCCTCTTCCATTCCTGGATGTGGGTAAAAGGCACCCCACTGCACTTGATTGTTGATAGTGGTAGCCAGAAGAACCTCATCTCAGCAGAGGTTGTCAAGCGGCTGGCCCTGCCGACAACGCCGCACCCACAACCCTACACCATTGGACGGCTCTACCAAGGAAGCGATCTCCGCGTCAGCCAACAGTGTCGGCTGTCGTACGACATCAAGCCCTTCAAAGATGAGGTATTGTGTGATGTTGCTCCTCTCGAAGTTTGTGATGTTCTTTTGGGCCAACATTATTTATGGAAACATCATGCTGTATATGAGTCTAGGCCTCGTAGTGTTATTATTACTTTGAACAGAAAATTGTACAGGATACCCAAGGCTATCCCGCCTAGTGCTATTTCCTTGATCTCTGCTAAGCAATGCATGAAGGTCATCTCTCAAACGAGGAAGTTTGTCTTCTTTGTGATCCGCTCTCAGAATGAGAGAAAAATCACAGCCACATCCAAGGTCTCTGCAGCCAACCTCTCCACACAGCAGAAGCAAGTAGATAAGGTCATGGAAGAATACTCAGATATCTTCTCCTCACCTACCAAGGTACCTCTGCACTGCCAGGGCAAGCACCCCATCGATCTGACCCCCGACGCACCGCTGCCCAATGGGCCAGTCTATCGTCGTTCTCTGTTAGGGAATGAGAAGATCAAGTGACTGATCCAATAATTGCTCCACAAGGGGCACATCCGTCCTAGCTCATCACCTTGCAGGAGCCCAATTGTGCTGGTACAGAAGAAAGATGGAACCTGGAAACTTTGCATTGATTATCAGGCTCTGAATAAAATCATAGTCAGAAACTGGTACCCGATTCCCCGAATCGACGACCTCCTTGATCAACTCATGGGGGAAAAATACTTCAGTAAGATTGATCTAAAGTCTGGCTACCACCAGGTCCCGATAGAAGATACAGATGTATGGAAGATCGCCTTCAAGTCAAAGGAAGGCCTTTTTGAATGGCTGGTCATGCCCTTTGGTCTGACAAACTCTCCAACCACTTTCATGAGGATAATTGATGATATCCTATGACCATTCACCAATACTTTTGTAGTGGTGTATCTTGATGACATTCTCATTTACAACAAGAATTGGGTCGAACACTTGCAGCATATTCAACAGGTTCTGCACACCCTGTGACAACACAAGCTATATTCCAACTTGGAAAAATGCCCCTTCGGCATGGACAAGGTCCATTACCTAGGCTACATCATTGATCAACATGGCGTACATGTGGATCTAGCCAAGATCTAAGTCATCCGTGACTGGCCAGCCCCAACCACACTCACGGAGCTTCAGACCTTCTTGGGCCTTGCCAATTTCTACCACAGGTTTGTGTTGGGATTCTCCCATATTGCATGGGCCCTCAGCCAAATAACTAGGGGTGGTGGTAAGGCGAAATTTGCATGGGTCCAACCCCAACAACAAGCGTTCAATGATTTGAAGCAGTGCTTGTGCTCAGCCCCAGTACTTTCACTATCAGACCTGCAACAACCCTTTGAGATTGAGACTGATGCTTCAGACTATGCTGTGGGTGCCGTTCTCACGCAACACGGCCACCCCGTGGCCTATCATAGTGCAACACTATCAGATGCTGTCCGTAAGTACCCTACTTACGACAAAGAAATGTACTCCATTGTGCAAGCATGCCGCCAGTGGAGACATTACATTCTTGGGAGGGAGACAGTCATCCACACTGATCATAATCCACTGCAGTTCATGCAGACACAAGGAAAATTGCAGAATGACCACCATCAAAAGTGGTCCACATACTTGCAACAATTCCACCTCAACATCAAGTATAAAGTAGGAAGCACCAACCGTGTCGCTGATTGCCTCAGCAGACCACCAGTCGCGACACTCACCACAGTGATAGACTCCTGCGGCCATGAGACCTCTGGATGGCCCCAACTCTATGAGACAGACTCGGACTTCGCCACCACCTACCAAATGTTGGGTGCAAAGGCAGTTGTCGATAATTTCCATCTTCAGGATGGGTTGTTGTGTCGTCTGGGCCATATATGTGTTCCCTCAAGTGAGCGAGCGAAGATGATCTGGGAAGCCCACTATAGCTGGGTGGCAGGACACTTCGGCGTCAAAAAGACAGTGGTGATGCTACAAAAACATTTCTACTAGTCGAAACTTCGACAGGAGGTCAACGAGTATATTGGGTCTTGCACTGCTTGCACTATTGCCAAACCAACCACTAAGAAGCAGGGCCTGTACACCCCTCTTCCTACTCCTAACAAACCATGGGAATCCATCTCAATGGACTACATGTCGGGCCTCCCATCCACCAAGCGAGGAAATGACTGTGTTTTTG
>JASDQU010590204.1:52568-89035 GCA_032191745.1 Picea mariana | reverse complement strand
AAATAAGGAGAAGAGGTGGAATACAATTCTCACTTTAAAACTCTAATGTATGAGGCAGAGTTGTGTACCCTAAAAGAACGGTTGTGAAAATAAGTACAACAGGTAAAATAAAAATAAAATAATGAATAGGTTTAAATGAATGAGCTTGTTTAAGTTATGTTATGCAAAGGAAGTAATGCCTTTGGAATAGTTTGGTTAAGTTGAAAGCTCCCTGATGATGAAAAGGAGTTGGAAGGAATGAAAACCCCTTAACTCCTCTTTTGATGGGATGAGATGACTGAAATGTTAGTTGTGTAAATGATTCTAACATGAGAATGTTGATAATCGTGTGATTGTATAAACAACTGAAAATTGATTGTGTTTGCACTCATGAAAACATTAAGGATAATGTTATAGAGTGCATGAAGATATGCTAGAACATAATTGAAAATGTTTTAAATACTACGATACATGCATTGTTATTTACATGACAACTAACATAGTTTTGAATGTGATAATGAATGTTATGTATAGGAAATGATTGGACTTGTTGAGGAAGGACATCTATCGATGGTTGACAACCTCAGGAAGAAGAGAAATACAATAAGGTTGATGTTGAAAGATTGATTAAGGAACTTGGAGAGTCCCCATAAAGCACCATTGATGAGGTAATGTCGAAAAGGGTGTTGGAAGCCAGAACAAGTATAAAAGTGTCCATTCTCATGTGACATGAGAATTTAAAAGGGATTGCGTAAGAATCCCTTCTGGAAAAACATTATTATTTGATGATATGCATGTTTGTATAAGAATGAAGATAATGGACTGCCTAGTATGGAAGGAGAACCTTCCAATATCCTACCATAGTTGTAGCAATGGTAAAGAGAGGAAACATGGGTTGTCATGAAAAATGGCACCCTGATTGACAACAAAGAAAAAATGCTTGAATGCATTCATATGAAATTTTAAATTTCATATGCAAATTGAGGTCATGATCAACTTAAAGCAGGAAATATAGTTCTTTTGTAATAAGGAATGTAGATAGAGAATCAATTTGGTCAAGAGGTTGGTTGAGACCCAACACACCATGGAAAGAGTGCCTAATGTGAAATGTGATACTCTGAAATTCAATGCAAGGGTGCATTGTGTGTGAATATGGCTATGGGCATTGCCACATTGATTAAATTTACTTAATGTTGAATTGAATTTGGAAAGGTTTGGTACGCTGAAATGATGCATGTGTAAGGAATGATATTTCATTCTAGTTTATATCAATGAATAGATAAAATTGATTTGATTGTTAGTATGCACAATTTTAAAATTGTTTGTGATGCCAGTGTAAAGGTGCAATGAAAATATAAGTTCAGGGGAAACTAACAATTTGTTTGGTTGACTGAAGTTGAATTTGTAGGAAGAAGAGTCTTGGATATGGAAGCAAGATAATAATATAAATAATACCAATGTCTAATGGGTATGAAAGAGACAAACTACCCTAAGAAAGAAACCTTGGGCTTCTAGAAATATGGTTCCTGTATAGAACATATTTCAACTATTGATAAATGAAATTTAAACTCTGTGGACAAGAGATTGAAGAGGTTTGAGTGAGAATGATGATGGTATCTCATGAATTCATTGCATGCATGCGATACAGGTGATACAACAGATATTTCATGGAGGGACAGATGATGGTTGCCAAGATGGTAAGTATGGAAAAAGGGCTATTGTTGTGACATCAGAACCATGTGATAAGCCATGATCACCATAGAGAATGATGTGTCATGGTGACACAGGCTGAAGGGATGCATCGACATATCAAGATAGAGGGACACCTCAGCTGTAAGACTTGATGAAGTCTCTGAAACTCTTCTTGTGTGATAAAACCTTGGCAAGGCAAGATGGATCACCCGAGGGACTGCATAGTAGAGAAGGGGATGTTTGAGCCTAGCCTGGAGGGTGAGTGACTGCAAGGAAGAACAAAATTCAATGATTCTTGTAGAGTGTTGATTGTTATCATATACACAATTGATATGGAAAGGAAAAATTAGTGAGCCAAGCACACATGATAGCCACGTAGATGCAAATACATTAACCTACCCAGACAAGTATTATACTGAATGTAAATTTACCTCTTGAATTATGGACAACAAAATTATGTTTTTTCATAAAAGAGGAATTAATATGCTTGTTGTTTGAAATTTTTGTAGGAACATTTTGAAATACCATAGTCTGAGTGAGGATCAGACTGTGAGAGACAAAAAGGAAGACAATGTTGAATTAGTTGAAGGATAAAGGCATGATAGGTGTTACTGAGAAAGAACACCAAGGACGGTGTTACTTTGAAGGGGGAAGGGATTGTAACACCCCCATTTCTTATCTAGGAGGATCTCACTGGCCACCCACCTTGTCCAACTGATTGAAAACATTTTTTTTGGCAACTTACTATTTTTAGCAGTTTTTTTGTTCCTGAACTTCCAAGGCCATTTTGAGGGCCTAAACAATGTTTTTTCACAATAATGAAGCTCAATAATACCTAAGGGATCTGATTGATCCCCATAAATGAATCTCCTCATCAATACCTTTCCAACAAGCTATCGTTCTCCCTAAATGGAGATCGTATGCAAAAGTTATGACCCCAGGAAGTTGATGTACTAACTTACCCCAACGGAGCCCACATGACTTTTGGTGCTTCATCTTCTATGGTTATGTTTTTGGATGTCTAGGGCTTTGGAATTCATGTTTATTGTAAAAATTCCTTGAGAGCCTCATTTTACTCATCTTCTTGCAAATGATCGTAGTCGTCACATCTCTTCTCAGAGATAAGTTGCCACTATTCTAGCAAGCTTGTTTTCAGTCTGCAATTTATAGTTTTCAGCATATTTTTTATTTAATAGAAGTCAAGTTTTATTGTATCTCTATTATTTTTCACTATTCATGTATGTTAATATTATAAATCTTTGGTTTCATTTCGTTCTACTCATAAATCAGGATCACTTTCTAAACCTATGATTATGTGTAATTAATCATGATTTATGGTTGTCGTGCCATGGCATAAAAAAATTGTAAATGCCAATAGTTGATTGTGGGGGTGAAGCCTTAAGTACTGACCATGATACCACAAGGGGGAAGAGTGAATAAAACCTAGAGAGGCATTCTTCATGCTAAAGAGGACCCAAGCCTCCTTTCTTATAATATTTAATTTTTGGAATATTCCCTTTAACTCTGATTTCAAGGAAAATCAATTATTGAGGAAGGGTTGATGGTTGAGAAACCAACCACCCTCAATAAATATAGGTATGGGAATACTTGGATAACATAGTTGAAATTTCAGCCAAAGGTACCACAAATTACCATCCCTATAGAAAATATTGACCACACAGGTTCCTTCTGACATAAGGAAGAGGAAAGGTCTAGAACCTTCCTGTATGGAGGTGTGCAAGAGAAGGAACGTAGGCATAAAGAGAGAAAAGGTTCACAAATAGAGGAGGATATGAGATTTGAGTAGAGGGAACACCTGAGGTAAAGAATTGTTTCTATGAGAAAATGCACGAGTGAGTGCATAATTCCCTAGTGGTATCATGGCTTGGAATGGGAGTGGCTCGAGTGCTAAGAATGAATGCATCTGAGCCTATGTTTCGGTGGAAAGGTGAACATCCATAGTCAGTTGAATGATCACAACTTGTAAAACAAATAAGTAGTCATATACTGTGTGTGATTGTATTTGATTAAATGGTTGGTTATTGAAATCATAGTCATGAATGTTAATCTTGTTTGATGGATTAAGTCTGTAGATGCATTCATAATTGTATAAGCCTGATGTTGGATTTAATGCTTGTTGCACTTGAAAGTTTTTGTGTATAATTGAAATGTGCATTCCTAATTTATGAAATCAACATTGGTTTTCTTGGTAAATAGTGGCATTGGAATGACTATAGAACTGTAAGAACATTGCTCGCCTTACAACAATGAAAGTGAGCTCTGAATATTGTTTGGAGGTAAAGTAAATAAATATGTAATTGCTTCCTATGCATAGAAATCGACATGCAGTAAAGGTTATTCCCGTAAAACGGGAAACTGAACCATATGCAAATAAATGCATTGTCTATGTGTAAGGCACAAGAAGGCCGATGAATACCATATCCTTTCATTTCCTTAACACAGGATATTCACGAGGAATCGAATCCTCGGTTAAAGGTCATGTAGAAGGCTTGTCTCCATGATAATTGGAGTAAGAACCTAAGGGAGATGAGTTAGGGACCCTCACAAAATGACAAAGTGAAATACCATGGGACTACTAAGTCCAAAACTAAACCACAAGCCCGCTTAAATTCTTGTGATAACTAGCAAGACTCAATAGCCATTGGATTTTAAGGTGGAGATAACCTCTATCATTGATCTTTATCACGACGATCTTGTTGAATCAAGGGGTCTCGACAATTTTACCCACAAGGTTAGTTAAGAAGTCTTGATATGTCGATATCTAGGGACCGGGGTTCTAGCCCCTGGTTCCATGGCCCGTTACATAAGCACGAGAGAGAGAGAGGGAGTGACGTCATGTGTGACATGTTGCACCAGCCTGGCGGACAAGAGGTCAAGGGATTGACACTTGGAAATATTGGATTAGCCAATGGAGCTAGTGCAGGGCCAAACTAGGCATGGAGGCCTCAAATTAACCCCCTAAATCCTCAATCGTAGGATCTTGAAGCCGATAAATCTCCACTATAGATCTTATGTTAAATATCGTGAGTCGTAATTCTAATATTAACTGAGTTAATCATTTTGTAATCACCAAATGGTAGACCCTGAAATGTGGGGAGTTTTAGTGTATATGAGACCAGTAAAGAGTTGTGGTCTCAATGTCTATGGTCATATGGTGGTGACACATGTCTTCATTGAATTCCACGCGAGGGACAAATCCCATCGTTTCTCTTTGTTTATAAAATTCAATTGGACCTCAATCCACCAAGGTCACAGACATGAAACTTGTCATCATCTAAGCCACATTAATATTTATGTGGGCCCATTGAGGGGTAAGGTCGTTGGACGGGTGTCATTAAGAAATAATCATCATATTTAACTATGAGATATCTTCGTCAAATATCTCATGGAGTCATAGTCCCAAGATTAACGTGGTTAATCACCTCGTAATTGTTTGGATTAGTTTATTTAATCCCATTGTAATCTCGGACATCGGGAATTTTTGAGGTTTAGACTATGTTGGGAAAGTACCAACTTTTGATGTATGGTGGTGACATGTCACCTAATGAATGGAACATGTTCTGTAACATGGGAGGGACACGTGCCACACAAGGGTGGTGCCATGTGTCATGTCGATTTGACACATTTGAACAGAGGTCCATGGAGGAAATGGGTGCCACGTTTTGGGTGGTATGAGTGCCATGCGTCATGCTAGGTGGAATGACCAGATAGGTCCACATGCCCCAAGATGCGAATTGTGTCCCAGATCTCAAACCAACGGGAGATTTTGGGAAATAGGCCTTACGAAAAATGATCGACAACCAATGCCTGAAAGATCCGAGATGGCATCAGATGACATCATTCAACAAATAGGAAGCAGATGAGTATCAATTTCCTATTGATAAAACCTTGGGAATGATGATGGACTATACACCATGTCAATTCCATGTGTCAAGTGTGAGTCGTGCCATGTGTCAAGTAATTTAAGCATGTTTTAGGTAGAGCTCCATGGGGGAAACATTCTGCCATGTATCATGCCATAATTATTATAGGTGGCATGATAGGATAGGGTCATGTGTGTGAGATGTCAGCTCATATCGGTTCCTGGTAGTCACATGTCACAGGGTGACTAATGACAGGTGGCACCATATGATGGGGCCACGTACCATGGGCGCCAACTCATCCCGGATTAGGATTTTTGGGGTATTGTGAAATGAAAAAGGGTCGGCATCCTGATGGCCAATCTCCTGAGATCCCGAGGTCCCATGGTCCTGACGACCTGGGGACAATATTTTCTAAGAGTGCATCTCAATAGGATGTGGAGTTCCATGTTGAGCGCAGAAAAGGCTGAAGACCACTATGTTGAGGGTGTGATGGCCAGGTGGAAGGTTCCACGTTGACGCATAGTGAACAACCATGCCTTAAAAGTAGGACACTTTAGTGCCATGTCATATGGGTATGATGACATGGATCCATGTGGATGTTGCATGGTAATACCAAGGCATTTGGCCAATGAAGGCTCAGAAAATTCAAAGGGCCATAACATTTGATCTAGAGCTCCATTTTGAGAAAACTTATAGTCATTGGAAAGCTCTTGGAAAGAAGAAGACGATGGTACCCTTTTTAAATGGATTTAAGGAGGTTCATGGAAAGTGAAAATTTAATACCCCATCCCTTAAAAGGGTACTTAGGGGGTTGGGTGTGTTACAATGTGTACCTGTAGATGCCAGATAAAAATCACCTCCTTCTTCTATGGAGGTTTTTTCCTCTATGAAAGAGGAATCATCAAATCCATTTGCTTTATCAACTTTCTTTGACCTGCAATATTTCTTATAATGCCCAACTTTACCACATTTCCAGCATCTCCTCAATGATTTTCCTGGGATTTAGATCTACCTTTAGATTTATATCTCCCCCCCCCTGAAGACTTATTTTTATCCCTATCTTTGGGACAACCTATTACAAATAAATCATATGTTCTATGACTATCCATGATGTTCTACCTCATCTCTTTGGATATAACAAGGATGAAACTACATCCTCATACTTCAATTCAGATTGAGTGGTACTACCAATTTCAACAACCAGGTTATCCCAATAGTCTGGAAAATAAAATAACAAAGTAATACACTTATCTTCTTGTGCAAGAGTAATATAAACATATCCAATTTGACTTACTAGAGTATTAAAGGCATTTATATGCTCGGTCACAGAATATCCATCTTCCATCCTAAGATGATACAACTTCTTTCGAAGAAACAACTAGTTTACCAGGGACTTTGACTGATACAAATTCACAAACTTTTCCCATAGTTTCTTGTGTGTATCATGGTTGTATATCCTCTTGACAAATTCAGTAATACTGAATCTTCCAGGCAAATTTGAATTGTACTTATTTCTCTTCTATCCATCTTCTCTTGATCTTCTTGCGACATACCAGTAGTTTTAGTACTATTTGTTTTTGTACTAGTGGATTGTGTACTAGTAGGTTGTGTACTAGTAGGTCATGTACCAGGATCCACAAGGATCCATTGTTATTTATCTAAAATAAGTTCCTCCATCTTTCGCTTCCATAGCTCAAATTTTTTACCATTGAAATTCTCAATTTTGATTCTAGAACTACTCGCCATTATCTTTCAACACATGAATCACCACTGAAAATATCCCACTAAACCTAGGCTTATCATAGACCCAAGATAAACTTGAACTATCAAGACCGACCCAAACCCTTAGTAACAAAGGCATCCCCCTAAAGCCAAAAATGTGCTCAGATACCACATATAAGTTTTAAACATGTGAAGTAAAGAAATGCATACATATTCTAAGAAAAACATAAAGTAATCAATGGTTCATACACATAGTACACAAAGATTTACACTAGAAAACCTTAACCAGGAAAAGACCATCCTTCCTTGGTGTTGCACCTCTCAACTCTTGATTGTATTAATTTCACCATTTTCAATACAATATTTTAGGTATCTCGCAGCTACCAAAACCCTAATCCCTTAATCTAAGATTAACTAGCGGCGGGGAATACTTCCCCCCTTGGGACCCCTTAGGAAAGCATCCAGTGCACATTCCCACAATGAGCAAAGGGGGGAGGAATCATCATATGCAGTCGTAAAATTGGACACACCCCACACACACATGTAAATAATATAACACCTACCCAAAAATTATGAGGTTTTATATAGAAAATATATGAAGTTCTATGGTTTTCACATGTATTTGTCCTGCACGATGTATATATCTGATGTGATGGAATTATTCCAGTAATAAAGATATGACATTTTTTATCCACTCTATGTATGTGATGTATGAGCTAAATGTGTGTGTGTGTGTTTTGTTTTAATTGTTAATCCTAATAGTTTATCATACATGAGCTACATGGACGCCAATCATAGTGACATTTTGTGTGTCTAAGCCTTCATCCCTGTCACAAGACCTTATGGTCTCTATGATCCTCTATGCATCTTGGGTGAGACATTCCTTGATCCAAATGGATCCAGGAAGGCATAAAAATAAAAGTTATCAAAATCGGACGAAACCAACGCCATTGCATCGAGCTCGTCGTGTTAATTCTGACCATATATGTTTTTTCGAAAATGGACACTGTATGCGAAAGTTATCGCATTCTGATCGATTTCTCAAACAAGAAAAAAAAGTCAAAGTCAACGGATGACATCAACAGTATGATAGATGACGTCAAGAGTATGACGTGTCAAGTGACATCATGAATGTCAGCAAGGACATGTGGTAGCACGAGGAGGTGACATGTGTCACTCATTTTTGGTGTTTTCAAGCTGAGTTGGCATGGTACGGATTTGACACATGGATTGTACAGACACTGACATGGAAGTTCGTACACTGATGTGGCCCAACGATAGTATGACACATGGCAGTATAGATTCTATGTGGAAATATTTGGGCTTGACACGTGCCATACGATGCTGACTGGGAAGATGCATTGGCAGGATTACGTGGCAGGTACAACAATGATGTGGCACTACTTAATGGGCAACTAACTGTGTTGGTGACTGGACTATACAGTCCAATCATAGGGTGACATGTGGCCCAATCAGAGGGTGCAACATGGTACCCTAGATTTTGCCAAGGTTGGCTAGGTTAAAAATTTGTTTATCACTCCATGAGAGTTGAACCATCGACCTCTACTCCGCCAACGACTTCACCAAAGACCACTAACCACCAGGGATGGTTTGTTTCTTGTTTTAAAAAATGGTAAGATTTAAATTTAAATTGATATGGGTGTAAGTTTTGGGGATAAGCCTCGGTCAACAAGGGCTATCCTGACTAACCAAGGGCCATAGACCATGAGTTGGACCGAATATTAGGGTGCGGGATCTTAAGCATTGAACCCAAGGCCATATGAAAGCACCCCATACGAAAAAGAGCCTAGCGCAGAAGGGCTAGCATGCAAATTTGCCAAAGTTTGGGTTTTAAACCATATTGTATGATTTTTTTGGATTATTATGATGAGTTTTAAGGATTTTGCCCATTTTTAGGGGATTTGGAGCCCTTTTTGAGGCCAGATCTTGTGGGGGAAGTTGGGAGGAGAACCCCAAATCAATTCCTATTAAAACTAGAGGTTCTTGACAGCCTTAAAAGGTTCAGAAACAAAAAAATGATGAAGAAATTGTGAAGATCAAGCCATTTTTATGTAGGGAAGCCATTGAGGAAGCTAACTTTGGAGGCCATTTCCGAGAGCTATGCTCAAGATTTTTCAGTATCGTCAATTGTGTTGGATTTTTGAGGTCAAGAAGAACACAACCAAACTAGTTTGTAATACTTTTGAGATACTTCTGATGTAATTTTGTAGAATTTAATATTAATAAGAAATCCTTCCCCACTGAGATAGGATCGGAGACGTAGGAAAACTTGTGTCGTACTCCATTATCAAGCTTGTTGTTATGGTTTGTTGTTCCTTATGTTTAATTTTTGACCTGCATTCTTTATGATGGCTGCAATATTCTTTCGTTAAGATCTCCTTCCTCATTTAAATTTTTGAATGGTAATTTAACACATGCTTAAAACTCAACCAAGTCTTTTAAAGATCATTTTTGGATCAAGTGATATCAGAGAAGGTTGACAATTGGTTGTTTGAGTTTGCATGATTACCAGGGAAAAGCTAAGTCATGGTGAAGGAGAGCTTGTAGAAGGGGATCCTGAGATTGGATCGAGAAAGAGGGCATCTCAAAGTAAGAAGATGGAATATGAAGAAGGAATGTCTCGGAACGAGATAGAGTTTCAACAGACTTACTTCGCCATGTCAGAGATGGTAAACGTCTTATATGATGATTACTTGTAACGAAAAAGGAATTTTCAAGGGGAATATTCAAAACAAGACAAAATCAAAGAAGGAGAGGACCCTCCTAAAACTCCTCCTTCACCTCCTTTATCTCCATCTTCTTCTTCTTCAAGTACAAGTTCAACTTCTACCGCAAAAAAACATTCTAATAAACATAAGCATGATATGCCATTACTTAATCTTGATGTAAAATTCGAATTGCCCATGTATGATGGGGAAGTCAATGCTGAGAGGCTTGATAATTGGATCACAGAGATGGAAGTTTATTGCAATGTGCAACAAATCAAAGATGAGGCAACCCAAATCAAATTGGCATCGCTTCATCTTACAAAAACAACACTCATATAGTGGCAGAGTAATTTGCATCATGGTATGCAGCAAGTTGGTAATGTATTTCCATCATGGGAATTTATTTTTTTTGCACTTAGAAAGCAGTTTTATCCTTTGGGTTATAAGGAAAAGGATTTAATTGAATGGAAAAGTATTGAACTAAGAAAAGGACAAACGGTGCAAGAATACACGGATGAATTTCATAAGATGGAATTAATGTTAAACATCCCATTACATACACAAGAAACTCTTATGAAGTCTATAGGAGGTTTACCTGCAAATAGTCGTAGTATTGTGCTTATTTTTGGACCTACTAATCTTGATGAGTTTGTTTTTCAAGCAACGCATATTGAAGTAGGGAAAATGAGAGTTGGTGTATCAGGGCAATTGTCTTCAAGGAAATAAGACAAAAGAAAGGGGAATGGAAAGAAAGAAAATTCAACGACATTGAAGGAAGAGAAGCTCTCTTGAAAGCATTGCAAGAAAGAAGGGCACGATGATGACCATTGCTGGCAATTGCACCCAGAGAAGAAACCGAAGCAGTTCAAGGAAAGGAAAGGGAGGAAAAAAGTTTCAACAAAAATACAACCAACAAACTTGGGGTATGATTCAGGTGATGAGACTAAGATCACAACAGTTGGTTTGTCAGGTAAAATTGTGATGGTTATGATTCTAGAAGTAAATTGTTTCATATAAGGGTCATAATGAAACATACTAAGATCGATACATTGATAGATAGTGGATATCAATCTAATTTGATTTCAGAAGAAGTGGTTAACAAATTGGGATTAAACACTAAGATGCATCACAAACCCTATTCAATTAATTGGATAAGCAAAGATCACAAATTGTCCATAACAAATCAATGTACCACAAAGTTTGCAATTACATCTAAGTATGTGGATGAAGTAACATGTGATGTGGTGTTGATAGAAACATGTGGAATGGTCTTAGGTATCCCTTATTTATATGATCGCAAATCAATCTTCTACAGGGGATGAAATCAATATCACTTAACTAAATAAGGAAATGAATATGTTGTACATTCTCATCACATAAAAGCAAATCAATCTCTTCAAACAATGGAAAAATTAAGGAAGGTGGCTTATGTAAGCACAACACCTATAATTGTGCCAATTAAAGTAGTTGATCTTAATCATGAACATGAGATGGTTGTAGAATGGAAGTTCAATCATACTTTGCTTAGTTAATGTCATGCAAGCACATCAAACATATTACCTCATTTGTAGTCATATTTATAATGTTATCGCTACTAATGTTGTCTACATGGATGGTAGTGGATTCAGTAAGATGTGAAAGAGTTCAAGTGGCTAACAATATTATTTCATTTTTCATGGTTATTATGAAATTGATCATGATGTGACAGGTGCACAAGACAGAGTTTAAAGACAAATGACAAGTGGGGAGGCCTATCCCGCACTTGATGACTGGTTAATATCATTTTGGAGGACCAAAAGGTCTTAGTGGGGAGGCATGATCCAAATGGATCCAGGAAGGCCTAAAAAGAAAATTTCTCGGAATTGGACGAAACCAGCACCATTTTTTTGGGGTCGTCTTGTCGATTCCGACCATATATTTTTTCGGAAAATGGACACCGTATGCGAAAGTTATCACGTTCTGATTGATTTCCCAAACAGGCAAAAAAAAATTCAAAGTCAACAAGTCAAAGTCAATGGATGTCGTCAGCAGTACAACAGAGGATGTCAGAAGTATGATGTGTTAGGTGAAGTCGGCATGATTTCATGATGACATCAGTAGGGACACATGGCAACACTAGGAGGTGACACGTGTCACTCATTTTTGGCATTTTCAAGTTGAGTTGGAACGGTATAGATTTGACATGTGGACTATATCGACGTTGATGTGGTAGTTTGTATGCTAATGTGGCCCAATGAGAGTCTGACATGTGGCAGTATGGATGCCAAGTGGAAGGCTCTGGGCTTGACATGTGTCGTACGACGTTGACTGGGAATATGCATTGACAAGATGATGTGGCAGGTACAATAGTGACATGGCACTACTGACTGGGCAGTTGACTGTGTTGGTAACTAGACTATATGGTCCAATCATATGGTGACATGTGGACCAATCATATGGTTCCACGTGGTACCCCATATTTGGCCAAGGTTGGCTAGGTCAAAAAAAAATTTAGCACTCCGTGAGATTCAAACCGTCGACCTTTACTCGGCCAATGACTTCACCAAAGACCGCTAACCACCAGGGATAGTTTGTTTCTTGTTTTAAAAAATGGAAAGATTTAAATTTAAATTGATATGGGCATGAGTTTTGGGGATAAGCCTCGGTCAGCGGGGGGCTAGCCCGACCGACCAGGGGCCATAGACCATGGGTTCGATCGAAGATTAGAGCGTGGGAGGTTAAGCGTCGAACCTAAGGCCATATGGAAGCACCCCATATGACCATGAGCCTAGCACAGGGGGGCTAGCATGCCAATTTGACAAAGTTTTAGTTTTAAACCATATTGTATGATATTTTTGGATTATTATGCTGATTTTGGAGGATTTTGCCCATTTTTGGGGATCTAGAGCCATTTTTTAGGCCAGATCTTGGGGGGAAGTTGGGAGGAGAACCCCAACTCAAATCCTAAAACAACTAGAGGTTTTTGACAGCCTTAGAAGGTTCAGAAACAACAAAATGATGAATAAATTATGAAGATCAAGCCATTTTTATGCAAGGAATCCATTGAGGAAGCGAACTTTGGAGGTCGTTTCCGGGAGATACGCTCAACCTTTTTCAATGCCGTCAATTATGTTGGATTCTTGAGGTCAAGAAGAACAAAACCAGACCAGTTTGTAATCATTTTGAGATACTTTTGATGTAATTTTGCGGTATTGAAGATTAATAAGAAAGATTTCCCCACTGAGACAAAGCCCCATAGACGTAGGAAAACTTGTTTCGGAATCCATTATCAAGCTTGTTGTTATGGTTTGGTGTTCCTTATGTTTAATTTTTTATCTACATTCTTCATTATTTCTGCAATATTCTTTCATTAATATCTCCTTTCTCATTTAATTTTTTGAATGGTAATTTAACACATGCTTAAAACTCAACCAAGTCTTTTAAAGATCATTTTCGGATCATTCCTTGGCCTTGGTTGAGGATTTATATGTCGGTGCTTTGTGGATTTTATTGGACAACTCTGGACTAACCCTGGGTCTAAAAATCCCCAGCGTTAAGAAGGATGGGATGTGTGCAAACATGGACTCAAAACACCCAACAAATGGTTTCTTTTCCATAACCTCAGGTCTTGTCAAGATCGATGAAGGAAGAAAAAAATAGCATGGAATCATTCTAGAGAGGAGATTCAATACTGGATAGAAGAAAAAGAAGATGAATTTTCCCTATGAGATACTCAAGGATTGAATTTGAATGTGAAGCAATGGAAAGGAAGATATCTTTACTCATGTATGCATGAGCTCTTCTTTGTAGACTTTCCTTGTCTGTTGCATGAATGGCTAAAGAAGAAAGTTTCTACCAATTCTTCGGTGTGGCCATTGGATCCAATGGTTTGGGATCAATCCAAGGTTGAAGAACTAAAAGCGTTAGAAAATAAGTGGACTCGAACTATTGATTTATGATTTTCTCGAGTAAAAGAAGGCTACATTATTGAATTCATCATGGAATACATTGATTTGTTCAGTGAGGTGGAAAGAAAGTTTGCAGAAGGACCAAGAAGGTGGATGTTGGAAGAAATTTTTCTTTGGATAAAAATGTTTTTCATGGAGAAGGGGTTGATGTGCATGGAGCTCGATCAAATGGATAAGCAAACTCCCCTAGCCTGGGGGGAGGGGCGGGGTTTCTGCAAAGATGGGGGAAAGTCAGAAAATAAAGAGAATGGGTTTGATGAGGAGGATCCATAAATTATCAAGATGAGGCGAGTTATGGAATGGACCAAGCAGATTAGAGGAGAAAAATATTCAAGAGGTACACAAGAAGAGTTGACATAAGATGAAGAATGAAAGAGAAAGGTGGAGAAGAATTAACCAAGGGTGCACAATGCAGATTCGGGTCCAATATTAAGAGAAAATAAATCACAACATGTGGTAGTGTGAGAGTGTATGTTGTTCCAACATGGAGCACAGATGGGGATAGGCCCGCAAAAATGAGTGGCATAGAGGAAATGGTGTCCAGTAGGGATACCAGTAGTGATACTAGTACGGACCTGAGTAACAAAGTATACACCTCTTGGATGTTGTGGAGTGTTGCAACCTTAGAAGAATATGAAGTACGTAGCCATGGTGCATTGACAAAATAGAGGATGGTGCGTGGAGTAGTAGTGTGTTGTTTAGAGAGAGTGATTTATGCAAGGTGGAAGTGCGTAGATCAGACTTGGAGGTGGAGTGTAGATTTGTGGTGTGCAGATCATCCTAGAAGAAGGCGTTCACATATGTGGTGCACAATTAGGATAGGAAGGTAGAGTGCAGAGTGTTGGTGTGCTAGAAGAAAAGGAATATGGAGGCTCCCCTAGTGGTCAAGGAGATGATTTGATAACAATATATGGTGTTGCACGGCTACAAGTAGAAGACTCTCTAGGTCACCTCGTGATATGTTTCCAAAGAAGATGGAATTACCCCCCCTTTGTACCATGCCCCTTGCACATTTTTAATCTAGACAAAAACACACCAAATAGTGAATAAATTGGAGTAGAAGAAAGAGAAGAAGAACAGAGAAGTGACAATATGAGTGAAGAAGAAGGTGAAGTCATAAATACTTTACCCCAAGCGATAGTGGTGTCGAAAAATCCAACTAATAATAGTCAAAGAAGAGGAACTAGCTCAATTTTGAATATGGTGAATCAAGACATTGCATTGAGGTTACCCGTGTTCCATGGAATGGGTAAGGACGATGTAGAACAACACTGGTTTACCTATGAGGCAATCTAGTCTATAAAAATAATTACAGACGAAGAAACTAAAATCGTGCAATTAGAGACCACGTTCAGGGATAGAGACCTGATGTGGTACATCAAATACAAGGCTACTACACCAACGAGATAGGAAAGGTCCCTAGCCAAGATTAAGAAGGATCTACTTAGGGATTTTCAGAAGCCTAATTCAAAATCTCAATGCATCACAAAAATCAAGGAGATCAAATAGAAAGAAGGAGAAATCATCTGGGAATACGAATAGCGGTTTAATATCTTATTGGATAGATTGAAGTTCCAAATCCAGGATGTGCATCATAGAGAATGGTTCATTGTGGGGTTACTCCCCCAGATCTGAGTCCCTCTCACCCAACAAAGGTTGATGAATCAAGTAGTTGCAATCAAAATCACAATGCACTTGGAAGCTACACCAGGAGGCACAGGGACATTGGTCGGGTTGGCGCAGGTTCAGTCACAATTGGCCAACCTAATGATACAACTACAAGATATGGACAAGACTAAAGTCATGCACGCGCATGTATGGTGTACCACATGTCGTTCTGATGGGAATCATCGATATTTGTACCCAGTCCTTCCAAATTATGGGGTGGCAGACGTGCCAAGTTTATTTCCACATGGATAGTCAAAATGGTGCAAGATATGAAAACATTGGGGCCATGTGGCACTCCATTGTCCCACATTTCATAAATACTAGACGATGTATCACACTCCATTCTACGAGTTCTATAAATCCATCAACCATGATTTCAATAGTTGTCACCCCCTCTAGTTGATGCAAGATAACACCCACAATTCATTTTGTATACAGGAGGAGAAAAATGATGGTGAGTGTGATGGTGTAGATAGAGGCGGATACCAAGGAGAACCCCAAGGTGGATATGGGCATGGTCATGGTTGGAGATATGGTGGTGGAGGAGGTAGACTCCCCACATGTTTTAATTGCAGTGATATTGGGCATGTCTCACAATTTTACTCTAAACCGTGCGTACTTTGTGCATGTTGTTATAGTCCTAAACATGTAACCGAGGATTGTCCTGACTTACTGTAGAAGTGGGAGGACAAGAAGACCAATTTTAACATGGTGCATGTTGAGCCACACAAAAATGAAAATAATAACAAGGAGGCTGACTTCCGGGTAGTAACCTGTAGAGGGGTGAATACAGGGGAAAATTTTGAGAATGACAAAGGATCAGGTCAAAACTAGACGAAAAAATTAGAAAGGAACCTCCATCCCCTCCAATGTTTGATGTTTCTTAGCAGAAGCAGTTTCTGAGTGATGTCTAGAGATCACTCAAAGAGGAAAGATCACACGAGGAGCTGCAACGCATCACTCAAAGGTATCTTGAAGAGGCACAGATCTAGGAGGAAATGTAGAAGGAAACACAAAGGTCTCTAGAATAATATTGGATCTACGAAGAGGTGTGGTAGGTAATGCAGAGGTCGTTGGACAAAGCTTGTGTGTACGAGGAATTATAGTGCATGATGCAAAGGTGTTTGGAGGAGGCTCGTGTGCACGGAAAATACAGTGTGTGACCCAAATATTGATAGAATAAGCATGTAGATAGACTACGTTGTGATGCACTGAACAAAAATCATATGAATACCAATGCCAAGAGGAATTTCAATGCACAACACATGCAAAATCCTTGTGCGACGTAGGTCGCATGGCAGAGGTCGAAGATCAAGTCAATAAATTCTTATATTGTTGTTTTTTATTGCTTAAGGATCCATAACTTGTAATTAATTTGACCCAGATGTTAGATACTTGCATGAATGAACAAGGAGAAGAGACCAGCATATATGCTTCACTACCAAAAAGGGATGTATTCTAGGTTAGAAATAAAAAGCACATTGGTCGAGAATTTAAGATGACGACAGAGCTTGGTGGGTATGGCATGGATGGAGTCATGTTGGATCTAGGATCCAACATGAACATTTTTCCCAGTAAATATTGGAAAATGATGTGTAAGCCTAATTTGGTTTTGTTGCCCATACAACTCTGATTGGCCAATCAACACAATAATCTACCCCATAGGCCAGATAGAGCAAGTAGAAGTGAAAATAGAAGGGGTGAAAACAAAGGCAAAATTTGAAGTCATTGAGATCATGGATGAGTCTGATCCATATCCTGCATTACTGGGGATTGACTTGGCCTTTGACAATAATGTGGTGTTAAATTTGAAGAATATTAAGATATCCTTTGAAACTGACACATTGTGTGTGTTCGCGCCACTATATCCATATGAGAGTGACTGGTATAATGAGCCCATGGATGAACATGCATGGAGATCGGTCATTGAAAATATTTACAAAATCACGGTGCACGGAGGACTGGTGAGTTAATCTAGAGGAGTGTCAAGTCTTATGACACAGATTCTGAGGATGACATGGAAATGTGGAAAAATAATCTATACAAAGTCTCAATAAGGAGGTGCATGCATATCTAAATTGAAGAGTGTGTGGATGACTTTCATTCCTATCAGTAAGATGGGTTGGAGTTAGTGGACACATTGATTGCATGGATGCAACACATTCCCAAGTACCAGAGGCCTCACACACTTGAATCGGTATTGATAGGAACTCCAACACGCTGATGGGATGCACATTGAGAGCCATGTAGGGAATGGTTATCTTTTGAAACATCGATATGGAAAATATTTAGACGCAACACAAACATACGATGATATATGTGTACTTATGAAAGGCGGTGTGTATCCAAAAATCCACATCAAATATTCCATAGATATGTCCCAAGGCCCCTCAAGAGGATTCAAAAGATGACCACCTTCCCAGAACCAAGAATCCACAACACCTAGAGAAAGTAATTGAATGTGCAAGGGAGGTCTTCTACTACAACCTCCCTCCTAAATGAAGAATCTTCATCTCATCCTAGCACTACTAACTACTTTGAGTAAACAAATGAAATCTATCGGAAATACGTAACCAATGATACTAGGGGGATATAATAGATAGGATGGACACATGTGAAGTGGCATTGTGGCCTACCTGGGGCCGCTGCACTTCTTTAAATTCTAGGAACCCACGTAGGGAGGCATAGGAAACATGTGCGGTGCCTCCCGATGACTCACAAGGGCGCATGGATAAAAGTGTTTGAATCACAATGTGAGCCCTTTGGTTCTAGGATTCTCACATATCAAGATGGTGAAATTTTCGTTGTAAAGTACCTACATAGCATATCACTCTCAAGAACGCCGGAAATAAATGTGACAACCTTCCCAAAGCACGAAGCTATATGGAAATTAACTTGGTCATTAACTAGCATTTATTCCCTGAACGAATGCTCTAATGTACGAGCTCACAAATTATGGTAGTAATAGCTCACACAAAGCCAAATCAACTAAAAAAAGGATGGTCATGCCAGAATATGGTACGGATAGATATTTCAAACGTCGGTTACGACTACTTCTGACCCTCAGAACAACTTGTTTTGTCAAACGATGATTTTCTTTTACTCCACATGTCCTCCTTCATAACTTCAGCAGTTGGCTCGAAAATGAGCTAGATAATAGTCGTGGGGGTCTATTGGCACCCAAATTTTTGGGTTCAGTTTTGTGTGTGTGCACAAACGTAGTTGTGTGTGTTCATTCCATAGTTTTGTGCACGCCTAAGAAAATGCATGAGGAATGACATAGAGTGCGCACTGGACCAAGTTTTGTTAGTTGTGCGCCAAGCTTAAAGACTACCAAGTATGCGTCGATATGATTTTTTTTAGTTGCACAGAAAATAGGAAGATGTCCATCAGAATAAAGAAATGAATCATCGGGGAATATCCCCAAATGATTACTACTAGCATCATACAAAGATGTGGGATGGTCAGAGAATGAGTTGGATAGGAAGTTAAGATTTCCCTTGATTTAAGCAGTCTACGTGGAGCGCTAGCAGGCACTAAAATTGTGCGAGGCAGTTTTATTAGATAAATGAGTGGAGAATAGAAGAAATAGACAACGCTCCCCAATAGATAAAGATATAAAAGGAATCGCTAACATTAGAATTAGTTCTAGTTGGTTTGAGTGAGTTTAGTGATCTAGTTGATGAGGATAGTGAGACATTGAGAACATTGAGCCTTCAGTATCGAGCTCACTTTGAGAATTTTGTATTGTTGTAATGTTTTGAATATAGTTCTTTGTCTATTATATTTCTGAATTTTTAGCAAGGGCGCATTGCATAGTATGTTTTAATTATGAGGTTTTATATGGAAAAGATATGAAGTTGTATTGCTATCATATGTATCTGTACTACACAATGTATATATCTGATGTGATGGAGTGCTTCCAACAATAAATATATGACATTTATGATCCACTCTGCATCTGTGATGTATGATTTGAATGTGTGTGTGTGTGTGTATTGTTTTAATTTAGTCCTAATAGTTTATCATACATGAGCTACATGGATTTCAATCGCAATGACTTTCCGTATGTCTAAGACTTCATCCTTGTCACAAGACCTTATGGTCTTTGTGATCCTCTCTTCATCTTGGGTGAGACCTTCCTCGGCCTTGGTCTAGGATTTATATTCCATTTCTTTGGGGTTTTTTTGGACAACTCTAGACAAACCTTGGGTCTAAAACTCCCCAGCGTTAAGAAGGATACGTGCGCAAGCATGGGACGAAAGCGCCCAACACTTGTTGTTCCATTAACTATAAAACAATGGAAGTTAAATAACATAGCTACTTAGAAATTGTTCAATTAAACCGTGATACTTCAAAATATACTCACAAGCCATACTTAACCCAATTTATATCAATTGTTCAGTTGGCTCTTCTTTGTATGTTATCACCTATTAGAAGACATCCATGGATGAGTGTAAATTAATTATTTAAATATAAATATCATAACAAAGATGAAATTTTAAGTAAGATAAAGATAAGTACTCACAAACTTTGTGATCAACTCTTTTATTCCTCATCGTCTTGTCTTCTGTGTTGAATGGGTTTCATTTCCTTTTTCTTTTCTACAACAAAGCAATTGAAAATTAGTATTCCATGCGATAATTAAATTCGATGTACATAAAAGAATAAATGAATGATTACATACCTCTTAAGCACATTGTAATTGTTTGGATGGTTCCTCTTGCAATGCAATTATGTTCATTTATTTTACCATCTCCTCGTATAATTTTTTGGACATCACCACCAACATGTATTGGTTTTTCCTTCATTTGTCCCTTGGAATTTCCATGACATGCCTTAACGAGCACACATCATTAATTTAAACCTACAAATAATTCAAATATATAGAACTTAAATAACTTTCCTCATTCTCTTGTTGGGATGAGCTACCATCATGATCGCTATAATAAGTTGTTTTCCTTGAACTTGTATCGACCATATTCTATCAAAAAAAGATAGGAATCAAGAAATATAAAAACTATGATTTTTTTAACAAAATAAGATTAATAAAAGCATCGATGCTCTATAAATTAATAGAAGCATCGGTGCTCTATTAATTAATAGAAGCATCAACACCTCATTACTTTTTATTGTGCACTTCCAAACATGTGAATAAAGTTGTTTTTATTTTAAACTCCACGGTGTTGTTGACATGAACATGAGCACCGATGCGCTCGGTTATTGGGGGAGCAATAGTGCGCTTGGTTATTGGGGGAGAACCAATGCACTTTGTTATTGAGAAGAACATCGATGCATGTTTTTATTGGGGGAGCATCGATGTGCTTTGTTATTGGGGGAGCACAATGTTCTTTGTTATTGGGGGAGCACTAGTGCACTTTGTTATTAGGGAGCACTACAATGCATTTTAGTTCTTATAAAATAAAATAAAAAAACAATTTAGTATTTTATATTAATAGCAGTTACCGAAAGAACCAAGGCGTTATATTTTGGAGCACCAGTGTGATTCGTTATTGGGAAGATAAGTGGTGTGCACGGTCGACTTAGGAGCATCAGTGTTGTTGACATGAAAATGTGCACCAGTGTGCTATTTTTGTACATTGTGCACCGTGAACAACGGAAGTGTTTTTTAAGAAAAAATACAATGGAAGGGTTTGTGATCTAATGCAATGAGTGATCCCATTGCAAGAGATAAAATTCCCCATATACAAGTAAAGAAACCCTATAAAAATATATTCCTTAAAAAAATGTTACTTGTGAAATATAGAGAGGAAAACTAAGAGAAACAACCAGGGAGCTAGGGCTTCCAATACTAAATGTAACTGTGAAAGCCCTTTTTTTTTAATAATGCTCTAAAATCTATTTGAATCAAATAGGGGAAAGATTGAGATGATGAATAGAATAAAATCACATACCTGAAATTTATCCTCTACAAATTTGTTTATAAATTTGGCTCTTCAAAAAAATATACCCACTCCAAAGACTTTGCTTATAAATCTCTCTTGCATAATCCTCGCCTCTAAATTTTGAAAAAATGATGAAATAATCATTAGGGTTTTCATTTATAAACACATACATTTTGAAAATATAAAATTCCCGCTCATTTTCCACAGTATATTTTGGTGCATTGATTCGATTTGGTAACTTTTTTTAATTTTACCCTTTAAGGTTGCACCCGACAATAATATGCACCAGTGCATTTTTTTAAATGGAATGCACCAGGGCTGTATTGGTTTCTAAGCACACCATGGAAGATTTATGGTTTTTAAATTAATTTATTTTGTTTAAAAATCATTTTTTTTGGTGCCTTTGCTATATGAGCACCAGTGCGCTTTGTTATTGGGGGAGAACCAGGGCACTCTATTATTGGGGAGCACTGCCATGCATTTTATTTTTATAAAATAAAAAATTATTTTAGTATTTTGTATTAATAACAGTTATCAGAAACACCGAGGCGTTATATTTTAGAGCACCGATGTGCTTTGTTATTGGGGAGAGCACCAGTGTGCTTTCTTATTGGGGGAGCACCGACAATATCTTAGTATTTTATATCATTAGTGGTTATCAGTGCGCTTTATCTCGTAAGCACTGGGGCATTATGGTTTGTAACAGCACCTGTATGCACAGTCAAATTAGCAGCACCGGTGCACATGGTCGACTTAGGTGCACTGGTGTGCATGGTCAACTTAGGCACACCAGTGTTAAAACCTACGTAAAAACCTTCACCCACCCGCCTCTGCTAAACACCTCCTCTATAAATGTATAAGGGATAATTTTTGGGGGGCGGTTCTGTAAAAACCTCTGCTAGAAGGTGTTCTCCTTGTAGTGAATATTTCCATTAAGAAACTACAAACTTGTAATAGTCTACAACTAAAACAATATATAAGTTGATAGTAACTAAAAATTTATTATCCGGCATGCTATCACAAAATTGGATTATTTGAGCAAAATCCCCTTCTGAGTTGTTTGCAACATTAAGAGAACGAAAATCAGGAACAAGGAAAAGATGTGGGCAATGGAAATTAAGTCGTGTTGAAAATACTGCATTGAAATTCATAATTAGAAATTTCATACTCTTCATGTCCATTTATAATATGTTGATCATCCTTAAATTTTGATATCCATTGCAAATACTCTGTATATTTAGTGACATAAGTAGAGAATGTGGTAGGGTTCTATAATATCTTCGATAACTACCTTTTCTCTAGCCAAGCACAGTTCAAATGAACAATATAGACATAATACGGTAGAAAAACACTTAACATGGTGGTGGAGAATGATAGTGAATCAGGTGGCCAAAGAGGTCAAGCAATGAAAAAAATCCCAAGCCATTGTCAAATCCTAAAGACTACAACATAGTCAGATTTTGCAAGACTCCAACATTGTCAGATCTTGCAAGACTGCAACATTATCAGAGCGACCACTAAAAAATATGTTTTCTTAAATTATTTGTTAATTATGACAATTGGGGAAAAACATCGCATACACCAGGAGAATAAAGTCACATCATATAGCATTGAACCAATTGAAAATTTGATTCATGAAATTTCATAAATAGGAAAAATAAATTTGCTTTTAAAAATAAGTCGAATTAATATAAAAGATGTGCAAATTCAAATTGAATTAATAAGAGGTCAATGTGTTTTTATTCATGACCAAAAGACATATTCCCAAATAGAGGTAATGACTATTAAATGAAAAAAATATAAAATATATAGTATACTCAAGAAGAAACAAATACACACCAAGCATGCATATTAGGGAATGGCATAACTTTACAAATATACATTCAACACCTTACAAACAAACAAAAATAACATTACAATGTATGATAAACAAGTCAACATAAGATGATAATTGATTTTCAACAAAGTTAAGATTATCTCATTTAAATATATTAACTAACACCGGGGGAAGTAGGATTTCCATCAGTAGTTGTAGTTAAGCTTATCATTTTATAATTCTATCCACTTTAATTGAATCTTAAGTTAGAAGTTCTATAAATTTTAAAATAGTAATATATGTTCATCTCAATGTTTATAGTCTACAAAATTTAACATAGAAAGATGTGTACAACAATCATCATGGTTAAACAAACAAGTAACAAACGGAAAAGGCTCACTATCCAACCCAATTGTATTCACAACAATGTTATATATTTATAGTACAATGGGTGATGCCACCTCATATAGATATTTTCTCTAGATCCTAAAATCATGCATGATGACTAGTCTAGGAAATCTCAACTAATTCATTAGTCATCACTCGAGGATATATTACTAATATCCTAAATGAATAATACAAATATAGGTGACAATTAGACTTAGTGATTGGTAAGGTAAGCCATAGGCTAAGATTTCCCCCCTCAATCACAAGTTCAATCAATAATACCAGCAATGAAGAATAAACTGGTATCATTTCTAAGTCTTCATAGTGAAACTCCTGAGTTGAGACTCAATGAAGAACTGCCTAAAAAACTACCAATCTTGATGTTGAATTGTTCATCTAAAACGAACTGGAAGACAGCTAAGATATGGAAGTGAACAACTACAATATCTTAACATTCCTTGATTGCTTTACAATTTGATCATTTTTCCAAGTATTTGAGCTAGAAGAATTTGATGTCTTCTACTAATTGGTAAAATTTTAGTATCGCCACTCTATTTTTAGTGTATCACTTAAATGCTCTCTAAATTTGTGGTTTGGGATAACCACTAACCAATTGATACCATGTATCTAATGGTTTTTGGATGACCACTAACCAATTTTGACACTTGTAGTCATCTAACAACATCCCAATGTATCATTGAACCATAATTCTGCCAAAGTTTTCCATCTACAGATTGTAGTTTCCCATCTGGAAAATTTGATGCCCATTTGGCATATATGTTGTATGTTGTTGTCAAAATTTTCGATCTGACAACCATATTCAATTCCATCATCAATTCCCCCCTTTGTCAGTTGAAAGGAGAGACCACAAGTGTATTCATGAACCATTATCATTTGATTTTTGAACTCCCCACCTTAAGGTACAGAAGAGTTACATCATTGTACTCCCTCCTTCTAGGCTCAAGAGAGTACCATACTTATTTCATTTGTGTACAACGCAAAGTGGGCATGTGGAAACAACCACATGTTATCTCATCCCGTGAGGGCCATGCTTAAAAGCTACACCATAAGGGGATCACCACTTATGTGAGGTACAAAAATGTTATGTGCTACAAGATTGTTCTTTACTCGAGATTGAATTCTTCGGTAAGACTTATATAATCACTTGGTTGTCGATGACCATTTCCAAGGATCAATCCACTCATAGTGAATCTTCAATCTTGCAGGTTTCTTCAGTGTTGAACATATGTCTGAAGAATGGTTATGCTTGCCACAATGTTGGCAAGGACAGAGATAAAAACAATGATTCTCCATGTGGCCAGCTTGATTACAATGTTGGCACTTTGCATTATGATGTTGAACTTGAACATATAAAGTTGAAGCTTCTTGAAGGAATCCAATACTTTGGAATTGGATTGGATTGGAATAATCAAAAATATGAAAGGTAGATTCCTTGTCATATCCAAGTCATGTTCTATTCTTGTTGTAGCAGATTTCTTCCCGAGGTCTGATGATGGGCTTGGAAAGAGTATTTTGAACATGTTGTTTTGAAATCTGTGGAAGTGGATTTACTATATGTTGTTACATCATTGAAATATTTTCTTCACTAAACTCAAAAGAAAACTCTTGAAATGTAGGTTCAAAAATAACTTAATGTTCGCCTGCATCTGGATTTGTCTTATTGAATTTCTCCTGCATTGATTGTTGATCAAAAACATCATCATCATCATAGAGAGGGTTGTGCTAAACAAAAACTAGTTCAAAACGCTTCACTGGTTGTTGATTTTTGAGATCAATCAACTCATCATTCAATAGTTGGGATTGATCTTGAAGAAGTATAACTTTAACTTCCATCACTTGTAAACAAGTTAGCATTGTTTGAAGAGTTTTTTTGTTCAATATCATTGTGTTGTAAACTCGACAAAATAAGGCTTACTTGCAACTCGCTCACTTGAATCACTCGCTTGAATTTGTTTTGAGGAACTCACTTGCTTGTATTTTTTAATTCTTTTAATCGCACTCGCTTACAACAAGGCGTGGGTGTCGGATACTACCAAAAATGCACCCAAACTTTGATGTTTACAATGATTTGAAAACCACTGAACCTATAGACTCGGGAATAAAATGATACAAGCAAGTTGTGGGTGTCGGGTTCAATCCAGAATGCACACAAAAATTACAATTCAACTCAATTTAAATTTGATTTCACTCTTACAAATAAACTATTGCAAGTAGAAAATGATCTTCAATTTTGAATGCTTCCTTAAATTGATTCTCCTATTGCTTGATGTAGAATCATTTGTTCTGAAGTTGAATTGATCTTCAAATTAGTTTGAAGTGCCCAATGCTTCAAGGATATGAATGTGAATTGTTGTAGAATGTTGACGTGTATGGCAACTTTGAATGCTTGAATGTGCACTATAGATGCTTGATCACATGTTCTTGATTGTAAGTGCTTGATTGAGATGAATTTGTGCTTGAATATTCTTTGCATSTGCTTGTTGTTGAATTTCGATTTGATCAACAACTTTAATGATGTGTGGTGTTTGTTTGTCAAATGTAATGTGTCAAAGACTAGACACAAATTATCATTTTCAAAAATAAAATTATCCACTAGCACAATCATAATCTCACACACACACAATGGTATGTGTTCCTAAGATCCCCTTATTCAATTTTGGGCGGATCTAGGACACAAGAGCCCAACAAAATATGATTTTATTATAAAAGCATTCACGTGATAACAATACAATATGGTCATCTTATTTTGACAAGACTTCAACTAATTTTGTGACCACTTTATGATTTGCACTAAATAAATATAACCCTCACACATGTAATGACCCTTCATTAGAAATCATTCCCTTGAAGTAAAATTTACTTCAAATTACATCCATTTTTCCTTTAAAAAAAATCGCTTCACTACCTTCTCAAAACAAAACAAAACAAAATCCCCTTCTGAAATATCACTCTTTATTTTTTTATTACATTATGAAATATCACTCTTTCTTTCTAGTCTTTTCTCTTTGTGTTTTGGATCCATCTCGGCTGCAGACCACTCAGGAGGCTCGAAATATGCTGATTGAGTTTGTTGATAAACGTGATGAAGTATTTTCAGGGAAGAAAACTCCCTAATTAGTGCATCCTTCTTTTAGTGCCTACCTAATTAGTGCATCCTTCTTTTAAATTCTAATAAATTATTGCATCCTTCTGTTAGTCATAAATTAGTGAATAATTAATTTTTTGAAATACATTGTTAGAATTTTTACTACAGTGCTTTACTCTAACCTAAAACAATTCCTCACAACCCCATATTTTGTGCATATTATTCACTTTGTTCCTCCTTCATTAAAACTTTTTTGGTATAAGTTTCTATTCAAGGATATACCAAGATCCAAACTATGGTATTTAAACACGTATTGTTCAAATCAAGACAAGACAATTGAAACCTACAATGGAAAATAAAGTTCTAGCGTAACCCAAAGTGAACTTTCATTGAAATGGGTATCATAAAAATAAATTATAAGGCCATGCTTAGGAAAGCCAAAATAACTGCATCATATTTCAGTTTAAGAATTGTGTGATGCGCTCAACATATACAAAATTATATAATCTAATTGTGAAAAAATATCATATCTCTTGGACTTATTTGTAGTATAAAAGTTAAGAACTCATTTGAATTCTACATATGTTATGCTATATTATTCTATCTTATGTTTAAAAAGCTATCTTTTGTGTTCTTTCAAGTTGAGTATCATGTAGGAGTATTCAAGGAGGAAGGATGCTCATTATGATACATCATTGCTTTGTTAAGTTATGCCACTCCATTAAGCTTTACAAGAGAAAGTCTTCAAAAGAGATGATTTTTTCTTTTATGGAGATACAGGTAATAATGGCGCCTACTAAGGAGGAATAATATGAGGGTATTTTAAATAGTCTTCCTTGCTCCAAAGAATTCATTCGTTTAGAAAAATTGAAGTAAAAAAAATTATCCCTTAAAGAATTGGGTGACATAGGTTATAGAATAATGTACAAAGTCATTGATATATACAAACAAGTATGGGAATGATGACTCTTTCAAAGGATACAACCACACTATAGAAATGCCTTTGGCATGAATATAAGTGTCAGAAATGTATAATTGGACAATCAAGTGTGAAAACGACCCTCACACATGATATTTCATCATGAAATCTTCTCTCTTTACTCTCTCTCAACTATTTCACACTATTTTTGCAAATACATGAAAATGGGAATGAATTTTGGCCCTAAATAGGCATATGGATATGCATTGTGAATTTTTTGTTCAAGAAAGTGGTATGTGGGCATGTATTGTAGACTTTGTGTGCAGGAAAGAGCCCCATGGATACATAGTGTGGGATCTTTGTGTGTGTGTGTGTGTGTGTGTGTGAGAGAGAGAGAGAGAGAGAGAGAGAGAGAGAAAGAGAGAGATTGTGTTTTAACACTTTTAATGGGAATGCAAATGCTATTGTAAATGAGAGCCACATGGATACATAGTGTGGGATCTGTGTRTGTGTGTGTGTGTGTGTGTGTGTGTGTGTGTGTGTGTGTGTGTGTGAGAGAGAGAGAGAGAGAGAGATTGTTTTTTAACACTTTTAATGGRAATGCAAATGCTATTGTAAATGTTTTGAACCTGCATAGAAAATATCTAGATAGAAAATGACATACATAGTTTGCAAAGAAAATATGAGAAAAGAGAAACATGAGAGAAAGAATGGAAGAATTATCATTAACCAAATGAATGAATGATAATTTACACATGATATACTCTGTATAACTCAACTAATGTGCACTGGAGGAGAAGAAATGCACCATAGTGGTGCTCTAGAGTGATCTGGACACACACCGAAAGTTATGGTAGTAAACTGCCACCAGGTCTAGTCTTTCAGGCAGTTGTGGGAGTTAATTTCCACCTAGTATGAGTTAACTAGTATCTCAGTCTTCAGTTAACTAACTGAAACATAGTGAAGTGAGGAGGATATCATGGAATCATTATTAATGCGCTAGTCGGGTGATAATCCCAAGGACAATGCGCATTAGTTGATGATGATCCCAATGATGCATGGTGATGATCCCAATGTGGCATCTAGACTCCACTCAACTGATCAAACTGAAGTGTGAACCGAAGATAATACTCTCCCTAAACTATAAGAGACTGAATAATGACTAATAAACATAGGGAAAAACTTAGGAAAAATAAATTCTAGGTGTGTGTGAAGTATCCCCCCCCAAACATCACTATGGTGAAAATAAAGAATGGGTCCCAGAAACGAGGCCATGTTAGGTACCCAAATAAAAAATATACACTGAAATAAATGAGGAAAGAGGGAAAACCTCATGGGAACCCACCTCCCCCTCGCCCTCCCTCAAAGTACAATGTATGTAAAAAGAAGAACTAACAGTTGTTAGGCAATTGTATCCTTCACTCCAAGATTATTGTGCAGAGAATGGAACTTCTTATCAGTGAAGGTCTTGGTGAATATGTATGCAGTCTATTCTGCTGAAGGAAAAAACTACAGGTCAATGATCCCCTCATGTACTAAGTCCCAGATGTAGTGCATGTGGATATCGATGTGCTTCTTCTACTGCCTTTGAACTAGATCTTTGCATAACTTTAGAGTGCTCTGGTTGCCACACCAGATGACGATCGATCGATGAAACTGAATACCCAACTCAGTGAGAAAATGTTGTAGCTACATAGCCTAAATGGTTATGTTAACTACCCCTCTGTACTCGTCCTCAGCTGAAGATAGAGAAATAACAACTTTCTTCTTGCTCAACCAACACATAGGCCTAGAACCAAGACTGAGTGAGTAACTAGATGTTCACTTGTGATCAATGTTATCGCTATCCTAGTTAGAATCAGTGAACCCAAAGAGGTCCAATGTAGAGTATGTTGCATCGTGAATCCCAAATTTGATGGTGCCATGTACATATTGAAGGATACGCTTTGCATCCTTCCAATGTAGCTCGTGTGGCTCTTGCATGAACCTGGAGACTGCTCCAACTGCACAGGATAGGTCTGGTCTGGAATGTGTGAGATACAACAAGCTCCCTACTAGCTATCTGTACAATGCGTTGTCCACCAGTTAAGTGTCCCAACCATTGTTATAGGATTAATCGATAAATGAAGACATAAACAGATCTACATAGATCCACCTAGATCTAGAACAAAACATAACAGAATACGACGCTTTCCCTAAGCTCTAACTATTGAGTTTACTAGCTAGCAAGAGATAGGCAACATGTTGTTTAAATTTCGCTTCATCTTTCCATTTTCATTCTAGATCCACTCTTGTGCTCCTGTGATATTGAATCTGGAAGGGAACACAAGCCAACCAAAGTGAAAGAAATCCAATATAMTCAATAAGAAATTATGCATGTGATCAARGAATCCTACAATAAAACAAGACAAGTTTTATGGGAAAGAAACATATCATTGTATTATATTAAAGTGAAARTGGAGATTACAACCAAAGCCTTGATGTTGTAAGGTCCCTTCCAACAGTCCCTTRCTTCCCACACACTTCTGCTACAAGAATTTTGAGACTATAGATCTGAAAGTCTCTCACAATCTATCTTGACACAGCAAAACTCAAAGCCAATCTAACCAAGCTACCAATCTCTAAAAACTCAAACTCAATCCAATCTAATTTTTTCCATGAGAGCTCCTCTGCTTTTATAAGTTGAAGAAGATAAGGTGAGGAGGTTAGGATGATCCCACTAAATCAGAAAATTGAGTAAGATACAAACCAATCGGAGGCCACCTTACTATAGAAGCTTCTCCTTCTGGAAGCATCAAGAAGATGCTTGTTTTTCCTACGTACAAAAATTGTCACACCCTAAGTATAGTGCAGTCTGCGGAGATATCACAGCCTAGCTTTAGAGAAGGGGGAGATGATCATGCATCGTCACACCCTATATATACTGTAACCTGAGACAACCTTCCTTAATAGGGTTTTTACAAAGGAAAATACAACTTCTTCTCTCAGGGAAAGTTCTTCTCCCTTCTTTCTTCAGAAATTCAGGCCATTGATCCTTCTAAAGACAAAGGATAGGTTTACGTCATTAACAGTCATAAGGTTGATGAAAATAATGTGTAACAGAGAGCCCCCCAAAGTATGAAGTTAGTACATAGTGATAGCTGAAATACTTTTTCGAGTGTGTGTAGGGAACAAGGAACACGCTAGTTGGAAACCTGTCGACAAATAAGGAAGTACAGTACAATAATATATCATCACTGAGGTAGGAATTCCCATACTCRAAATAAAAATGACTCAAATCATAAATGCTGACATGAAAATATCCATGTCAAGTAATACAGGTCATGGCCACCAAATATACACTGTGGATCCATGTCATTATGACTCAAATTTGAACATAGCCACCAAAAATACACGRTGCATCTATGTGTTAAAGACTCAARTTTAAACATAGCCACGAGACATACATTGTGGATCTATGCAACAGTACAATCTGAATATACTCCAACGCAACCTGAATCTATCAGAAAAGATCCAGGGTCTTCATCTCCACCACTCTATAGTACGAATATAATCATGTGAATACATGTGTTGAAGTCAAACATGGTAGAAACCACTTGATTACCGGTCATTAGTGTATACCATTAACAAGTGCGAGGGAAATCACCATTAATTTCAATGACTTCCAAGGTACACTAGTACAATCCAACAAATGTGAATTAATGAGTTGAAGTTGAACACTCGGCGGAATCTCCCAATCAGGGGTCAATAATGAAAACCCATTGTCGAAAGTGAGGAAACCTTCCATTGAGACATGCAAGTTTCAAGGTACCAATTAGTTTCTAAGTCTAACTCCTGGATAATGAGTTGAATTCGATAGGAAAAGACTCATCACAGGAGGGCCTTAATGTATCCCCCATCAATGACATGAAACGGGTAAAAAGATTTGAGGTAGATCAGAGTAACAAGTGATTCAAGACTGACTTAGAGATGGTCAACACAATAGAAGGCTTAAGGACTACAAAAATGGTCGACGCTATAGAAGGTTTCCCAGGTTGAACTTCTCTTTGAACATATTGACGACATGACAACTATATTGGAAACACTGACTCCACAAGAGGGATCATAGACCAAATTGTAATCTTATAAAGGAGTATGATCAAGAGACAAGCATATTTTCTAACCTAGACACAAAGCAAGTGAAAGGGTGTCATGTTCAAAAGAGACTCTTTCATAGAATACAGGTTTAGATATATTTCTTTCCCAAATTTTCTCCCACCATTTATGGCGAGTACTTCTTTATTTTTACACAAGATTGAGGAGGATAACATATGCTTGAAATGTAATCTCATCCTTTCAATGAGTCCTTTGAAGTATGTTTAACGAACCCTAGGAATGAGTGGTTTGGTCCCATATGGGCCTTTTGATGTTTTTTTTACAAGTCCAAAGAAAGAAAACTCAGGGGGTTTCAATTTTGGAGAGTCTAAAAAACACTTAAAGAGAACTCCAACAAGTCTTTTTTCGTAAAATAGTCTGGTGAGGCCGAAAAAGAGATAAACTACCGCTCAAAAGATGTTTTCTTCAAATACTTTAATGAGTGTGAAAAGAAAAAGATCGTTCGACAATATTTTCATGTTTAGAGAGTCTGAAAAGAGATTAAAGAAAACTATAGGGGGTTCCTTTTTCATATAAAATTTACGACTATGGAAAAGAAATAAAAGTTTACTCGGTTACATTCTCAGGTATTTATGAGCATGAGAAAGAAAAAATACTAAGCTTTGGATTATTTTCATTTTTACACAAGCTTAAAACAACACAAAACTATGCTTGGGATAGATTTTATTTTTACACAAGATTAAAACTAGCCAAAAATATGCTTGGACCTGGATTCATCTTTACACAAGCTTGAACCAGAGGAAACTATGCTCGAGGTAGATGGTTTCATATTTACACAAGCTTGAACCAGAGAAAACTATGCTTGTGACTTCCCAATGCATAATCCAGGGATGGTTGGTACTTAGCCCCCAGCTTAAGAAACTAGCAACTCAACTTCAGCATGAAGTCCAAAGGTTGGAAGCATTGCCCCCCAAGCTTCATCTCATCCAACAACACAGGTAGATGAAATGAAGCTTCAAATACTAGACGAAGGACTTGACTCAAACAGAGAGGGGGAAAAACTATTTCATTTTTTAACGGGCTTGACACAGGAAAAGAACTATGCTCGAGAATCTAGGTTCAATCCCCATACCTCTGTTTCATTTTTTAATGAGCTTGACATAGAAACATGAACTATGCTCGTAATCTCAATTTATTTTTAATGAGGTTTCCACAGAGACGAAAAAACTATCCTTGTAACCTTTGTTTCATTTTTTAATGAGGTTTCCACAGAGACGCAAAACTATCCTCATGAATCCAGGTTCAATCCTTGGACCTATGTTTCATTTTTTAACGAGATTGAAATAAAAAAAAACCATGCTCAAAGATGGTTTCATTTTTTAATGATCTTGAAAACTGAAAACCATGCTCAAGGCTGGTTTCATTTTTTAATGAGCTTGAAATCAAAAAACCATGCTCAAATATTTTTTCATTTTTTAATGAGCTTGAAATCAGAAAACCATGCTCAAGGTTGGTTTTATTTTTAAATGAGCTTGAAATCAAAAAACCATGCTCAAAGTTGGTTTGATTTTATAATGATCATGAAATCATAAAACTATGCTCAAAACTCCTCTTCTTGATCATGGCTTCCAAGAGGACAATGCTCCGGAAGGACACCATGTCAAGGGGAAAAACTCGGTCATGGATTCCAATAGATCTTCATTTGACGGAAGAACCACACTATGTAAGGAACACATGTTGAGGGCCACGATAGGGGTAAAGAGATTATGCTCCAAAATCCCTACTAAAGAGATGACCATGTCAACTACCGGATCTGAGTCATAAGAGATTGAGCTTACAGTGAGAGGATCATCTTCATCGGCATATGAAGGCATGGGAGACAACGCCACATAATTGACCTGTGGCGGGGGTGATACTGTCTGCATATAAGCATCGTTTAGGGAGGTCATTGAGTTGATGGTCAAGTCAGAGTCAATGAATGAAAGTTGATCAATAGTCATAATTCTTCCATCGTGAGGGAAATATATCACACGAAAAAGAGTGGACATGATAGCTTTCATGGCATAGATGTAATCTCGCCCAAGGAGTAAATCAAAATCCAAGGGGTCTTGGACTACCATAACATCAATAAAGACAATTTTCCCTCCCAAAGTTATGGGAAACTGAGGGAGTACTCCTAAAGGGTGACTGGTTATTTTGTTAAAATCTAACAGATTCTGCGTAACTGGCACAAGCTGAGGATAACCCAAAGCTTGCCAAGAAATAGAGGACAAAATCCTAATGGATGATCCTTCATCTATCAGCGTCTAAGGAACGTCCCAACCACAAACCTGTACTGTAATATTGAAAGGAATGTGGGAGGGAAGACAAGGTCCAGTTAGCGCACCCCAATCAAAAGCTATGGCCTCATTACTTGGAGGGGTTCCACGGGAGAAGGAGTAATGACCCCCATCACGGTAGATTCTATATCAATGAGAAAAACATGGGAAGTATCGGGTTTACTCTCTAGAGGGAGAGTAGGATCGATCGATGACAAGATTAGATCGACCACTTGAGTTTCATTCTCCAAGGGGAGAATGGGGTCGACGGGTGGAAACAGATAGACCACTTGGGTTGCACTCTCTAACATGAGAGTGAGATCGACCGATGATGGGATCATATTGACCACTTTGTCAACAGGATCAACTAAGGATGTGACCATATTGACCACATAATCAAAGAGACTAATTGATGAAGGGACTGGATTGATCATACCGTCAACTATAGGAGGGTTGAGAGAAAGCTTATGATAAGAAGTTGGAAGTTGAGGCTGTGAAACAGTCACTTCTTCCAGTAATTTTGAGGCTTCATTCATATGAGGGAAAAGGTGAGTTAGATGACTCCCTTTGCATAACATACATGGGAACTTGACTTTGTTTTTATTCTTCCCAACTTTATCATGACTAGTTGACTAGAGGTCATCAACATGTTGTTCAGAGGCCGACAATGTGGACTAGCAAGGATTTGTAGACCATGCTTCTAAGACCTTGGATAGGCTAGGGAAATACTTAAGAAGATGGTTACCCTTACAAATCCTGGAAAGGTACTTGGGCTTACGGGTTTGGGTTGTATTGGCACCATCAACACTCCCAGCACGATTATCAATAGTTGGTTGTCTTCCAACATGTATGGCAGTGGTTGGAAGTTTGGACCCTTGCTTAATTTTCTTCTTCTTATTATTCCTTTTCTTCTTCTTCTTCTTATCCAAAAAGTTACTAGCTTCAGAGCTTTCACTCAGCGAAGAAGATGAAACAGAAGAAGACCTTGCAAGTGGAGAAGGTGAAGAAGATCTTAATGGTGAAGAAGGAAAAGGATCAACATGAGGTTGATGTTCTTAGGGAGAATTTCTYACAACCGAATCACTTGCTGCATTCRGGATTACCTRAGTGGAAAAAARCCATACCAGTAATCCAATGGTGAGACCTAGAAGGCTCAAAGTAGCRATGTGAGGAGAACCAATGTTTTCATAAGAAGGAAAAACAAAAGGTTCCCCTGAAAAAGGGGTTCCTTCATTGGTCATTCCGGGAACTGACGCCATTAAATAAAAATCCAACCTAGAGWCTGCTAGGGAAAACAAATAKCACACGCTAAAAATCTAGTAAGCAAACAAGCAAACAAAACCTTCTTACGATGAATGCACTAGTTGGTGATGAAATCCAACGTCGTGGGAACAATATAAGAATGATCTAAGATAGAGCAGGTGGAAAAGTTACGTTGRCGACCTGCTTAATGGACTTACACCTTGGTGCAAGCTCCCACACATAAACGTGGCTATACCCTTCAAGGATCCCGAGTGAGTTTTGCCAACGTCAATTCCAGGTATCGTGAATACGTGCCCCTCTACAGTCACCTTGTGTAAAGACCCTAAAGAGATAGTCCACTAAGGTTACCAATTACTACAATGATGTCTGGGGAAACATTTGACAGTCTAAACCACGTGCAAAGGCAGGGTATCTAGCCCAAAATCAACTCGAAGAACTCCCACACATAATCGTGGGTATACCCTCAAGTGACCCCCAATAATACGTGCAATCTCTACACCAAGACCAACAAAGCAGGGTGAGTAACTATGTCATTCTCAATGTGACCTCATGATTGACCCTTGTGTTAGAAAGGGTTCCCAAGAAAAAATGTAGCAAGTGGATTTGAACACTCCCTATCACAATATACTATGTTTGTTTCCAGCTTTGGAAAGTTATCTTTCACACCTATTCCAAAGCCCTACAACTAATCTAATGTAGGTTTTCTACCAGAAAATATAAAAATGTCTAATCAATTTTTATAAGCGCTTTATTTTAAGGTTGTTGTTACTCAAGAAGAAAATGGCGTGGAATAAAAAATGTTTTGACCGACTCTAAACAATGCAAAGAAATGATAATGCAAATATTTCACTTCGATGAAATCTATATTACGAGAAGGAGAAAATGTTTATCATTCCCAAATTCACAATGTCCCAAAATTTTATTAAACTCATCAATATCAAGAACTTCAAGAAATGACCCAAAGAGACTGTACACCAATACACGATTCAAGACCAAAAATGCCAAAAACCATGTAATTTTGTTAATTCAAATGCAA
>JASDQU010590203.1:122129-136555 GCA_032191745.1 Picea mariana | reverse complement strand
CCCCCTTCTCATTAAAGCCAGAATGAGGGAGGGGGTGCAGAATTGGACTTCATCCGTAAATTTGAGTGTCTGGATCACGACCATCCAGATCTAGGCCCTATTTAAATTAAATGTGCCCAAGCCTCACTGATGGATGAATGGATGAGATGACCTCGATGCTTTCATCATGAAAATCCTAAAGGGCCCCACTCATGGCTCAGCTATTGCGCTGTGTGTCCTTCAGATGGACGGTCGAGATGGTATTTGATGTTAGGAGAGGGTTGTCTCCATTACCAGGCTCACTTGACGTGACCAAGAGCTAGGACCATAGGCTTAGCTTCAAAGGCGCTTATTGGCGTTTTGGGGTTTGGGGTTTTGAGATGTGAGATGACGAGGGACTTTTACCCCTCGAACTCCCAAATGTCGATATGCCGACTTGACTAGATCTTGCGCCATGCGTCACTGGATCGGACGACCCAGATTTAGTCTTGAAATATAGGCACTTTCTCTGATGCTATATATCGGGTAACTTGGTAGCCCCGAAATCTCAATGACCGTTGATCTGCTTCATCGCTTGATCCCTGCCATTGAAATCAGACTGCTCACTCACTTGATTTAAGCCCGAAATGGACTTCTTCTGTGAGATGTTCTCGATTCTTATGGCTGCGGCCTTTGAATAAAACTCATCTGACCAATTTTCAAAACCCCACTTCTATGTGTTTACACCAGAGGCCTAAAATCGGAGAGGAAAACACCCCTATACAAGAAATGTTGCTAACACCTTCACACAAGTGTTGTCTGCAATGCTTGATTAATTTTGGATACTTCTATATAAAAGACTCATCTTCCCAAGAAAAATCTTCAGTAGGTAGCTTCTTCCACTTAATGAGATACTCTGAAAAGGATTTATTCCTCGGCTGGAGGATTCTTATGTCAGTGGTAGCTTCAGGATCCAATATGATTTTTCCTTCCTCGTCAAGTTCTAGAAATATAGTTTGAACTAGGATCTTGTCACCTATAACCTTATTTAATCATGAAACATGGAAAACTGGGTTTACTCGCGAAGATACAAGCAACTCCAATTTGTATTCCATATTACCAATATTTTGCAACACCTTATAAGGGACATAGTACTTCAGTGATAATTTATTATCCTTCTTAGATTGTTTGAGGGGCATATGTTTGTATGGTTGTATTCTTAAAAATACCCAATCCCCTACTTCAAAACGTCTTTCACTACGATGTTGATATTATTTTTGTTTCATGCAATTATGTGCCATGGTCAGGTTGTCCTTTAAGAGTTGGAGAACTTGTTGTTGATGTGATTTTCCACTACTTGAACCTTTGATTTTTCTTTTAGAGAAGAAGTGATGGACAATGGGTGATATCCATAGATCACCATAAATAGTGTCAATGTTTTTGCAGTATGAAAGGAAGTGTTATACCACCATTTTGCCAAGGGTAACCACTTGAACCATTGTGTTTGTTTATCAGAGACAAAGCAATGAAGGTAGCCTTCTAGAAATTTGTTCGCTATCTCAGTTTTCCCATCAAATTGAGGATGATAAGATGAGATATGAACCAATTGATCACCTAAAAAAGAAAATAATTATGTCCAAAAATGTCCAGTGAAGATGGGATCTCTGTCACTTACAATAAACTTTGGGCTTCCGTGTAGATTTTGAATTGTCTCCATGAATGCGATCGCAACTATACTAGCTTTGAAAGGATGCAAGAGTGCACAAAAGTGTGCATACTTGGTAAGTCTATCAAAAATCACCATGATGACACTCTTTCGTTCAGACTTCGGTAACCCTATGATGAAATCCATGGAAACCTCCTACAATCACTGACTTGGGATGGTTAATGGTTGTAAAATACTCGAGGTATTAATTGTTTCCACCTTATTTTTTTAGCAAACCAAACATTTTTCCACAAACCTTTGAACATTAGTTTTAAGGCCATCCCCAAAAAAATCCTTCTTGACCCTATAATAGGTTTTCAAAAATCATGAGTTCCCTCCTACCAGAGAGGTGTGCAATTCTAAAATCACCTTTTGTTTTATTTGGGAGTTCTTACATAAATATAAGTGATATTTGTACCATAGGGAATCATTTTTCCAAGTAAATGTATATGATGCACTGGAATCCTTTTGCAACCTTTGAATGAGAGTCCACACATTTTCTCCATTATTCAATTCATCCCTTTCTTTTGTTATCCAATCAGGTTGGATGATAGAGATAGCACAGAGAAAGGCCTCAACATCTTCATGCTTTCTTCAGAATGCATCTGCCACAACATTTTGCTTCCATTTTTTGTATATGATTTCAAAATCATAACCCAACATCTTGGTCACCCATTTTTGTTGTTCTTATAAATATAGTCTTTGTTCCAAGAAGTATTTAAGATTGGCATGATCTATTTTGACGTTGAAGTGCCTACCTATTAGGTAAAGGTGCCATTGCTTCAATGCATGTATTATTTCCATCATTTCATTCTCATAAATTGGTTTGTGTAATTCCTTTCCCTCGAGTGGCCAACTTTCAAAATCAAGGGGCCTTCCTTCTTGCATTAGAATAGCAACAATGCCATTTACCGAGGCATCACATTCCACAATAAAGGTTTTTGTGAATCCTGGTGTGGTCAAGATAGGAGCTTTACAAATCGCCTCTTTAGGTTGTTCAAAAGCTTGAGTTTCCTCTAGACTCCATGAAAATGCATACTTCCTAGTTAATGTCGTTAAAGGTGTTTCTATTATTCCATAGTTCCAAACAAACTCACGGTAGTAACCTGTCAAACCCAAAAATCCTCTAGGATTATTTAATGTTTTGGGAATCGGCAAGTCCATCATGGCATTAATCTTGTTAGGGTATACTTTGACACCTTCATGAGATACAATATGACCCAGATATTCTACCTCCTTCACCCCAAAGAAACATTTGGATGGTTTGGAATATAGTTGTTTCTCCTTTAGTAGTTGTATCACCCTGTCAACATGTTGAACATGATCCTCCCAAGACTTGCTATAGATTAGTATATCATCAAAAAATACTAACACAAATTTTTGAAGAAAGGGATTGAAAATGGAATTCATCAACCCTTGGAATGTGGAAAGTGCATTCGTAAGGCCCAAAGGCATGAGAACATTTTCATAATGGCCTTCATGAGTTCTGAATGTTGTTTTTGAGATATCTGCTTCCTTCATTCTAATTTAATGATACCCTGAACGAAGATCCAAATTTGTGAAGTATATTGCTCCATGTAGTTCATCTAAGAGTTCATCAATGAAGGGAATGGGAAACTTATCTTTAATGGTGATCTTGTTGAGCTCTCTATAATATGGAAACATATGCCATGAGCCCTCTTTCTTGAGTACCATTACCATTGGTGTAGAGTAAGAACTTTGGCTAGGTCTAATAATTCCATCCTCTAACATTTCTTCAACCATACGCTCAATTTCACTCTTATGGGCTTAAGGGTATATGTAATTTATGATGTTAGGAGGAACACTCCCAAGAATTAGTTGAATATCATGATCATGATCGCGAGTGGGTGGAATACCTCTAGGAATATCTTCAAATACTTTGGAATGCTTATCAATAATCCCTTGGAGATCTAGGGGAATATATGGCTTATATGTTTGAACATCTAGTGAGCATAGTTGTAAAATTACACCCCGATGCCCCTTTTTCAATAATTTTGTTATTCCATTAGAGATTATCACCTTACTAGGTTTCCCTGTGATACCCCTTAAATCAATTTCCTTTCCTTCCAATGAAAATTTCATGAAAATTTCTTGAAAATTAAAATCCAGTGTTCCCAATGATTGTAACCATTGGACTCCTAGTATGACATCAACACCACCCATGAGTATAGAAATCATTGGACTATTCATTACATATTCCCTCATAGTGAGATTGATCTTATTGCATTTTCCTGAGAAATTGATAGTTCCTCCATTTGCAATCATTACTTGAAACTCTGGCGCTGGATATACAAAACAATTGAGAGATTTGGCTAATTTATAGTGAATGAAATTATGAGTACTACCAGAATGAATTAGGACTATTACCTTTTTATTTTTGATATATCCTTTGATCTTGAGGGTTTGAGGCATGTTAATTATAGCCAATACATTGAATGATATGGTGGGAGTTAAATATTCATAATAAATCTCTTCTACTTTTTCATATTGAGATGGCTCTTGTTCTTGTTCTTCTTCTTGTTCCTCTTCACAAGATATGTAGAATGATTTCTTCTCACCACACTTATGTCTCCTACTGTACTTGTTGTCATAGTTAAGGCATACACCTTTTTATTTTATTTCCTCCAATTTTTGAGGTGTCAACCTTGTAGGTTGAGGTGGTTTAGAAGAAGGAACATTATTCTCTCGATAGATGTTAGGAGTGGTCCTTCTAGTAGCCATAGCCAAATTTTTACTTTCAACATTTCTCGCCACCCTAAATGCATTCTCCAATGATTTTGGTTCCCAAAGGCAAACCTCATATTGAATTTTATCCTTTAAATTTCCTATGAATACATCAATCAAGTTCTCATCTGGAATATGTGTTACCTTTATATTCAATCTTTGGAAGTTATCAATGTGCTCTGCAACTAAACCCCTTTGCTTGAGATTTATCAATTGGCCGAAGAAGGTATTTCTCCTTGTATTCTCATAGTGTGCTATCATTTCTTCCATGAAAATTGTCCAAGTGACAAGTGATTTGTGAGAAAAAAGTCATTGATAACACACAAATTGATTGGGTTCTAAATATAAAGATGCAATTCGTACCTTTTGTGTGTGTGGCACATCATGTAGATCAAAGAACTGCTCAGTCTGGAGTATCCATGTGATTGGATCCTTGCCATCAAACTTCCTCATATCGATCTTAGGAAAGTGGTTGGTCTTCAACCCAAAGTTGGAGTTTCTCCAGTCTTGATTCATCTTCCTTGTGTCCTCATCATGAATTTCATGGGATACATTGTCACTTTCAGGTGGCCTCTCTATTAAAACTTTTTCAATCCTTTCATGATCTCCCCTTTTAAATCATCCATCTTAGTATCCATTATCTCTTATATCTTAGCTTCAGTTGAATCCATCATCCCTTGTAGTTCATATTTTGTTACTGCCTTCTTTTGTAAATCATTTATGTCCCTGCGCATTTCTTCACCTTCATCAGGATTCCAAGTAGGATTTTCTGAAGGATTATTTCGTGTAGAAGTTCCCTTTTTGAGTGGCATGTTGGCCAAGTATCACTGTAAGGTAGGAATTCCTTATTGGCTTAGGCAGAGGTCCTCACATAAAATGGAGTTTCAGGTGCTATAGCTCTCTGATATATGTGTGGGTTCCGACAATAGTTCTCAGACCAATATCTCAAGGAACTAACTAAGGAGGATTGACCATTCCCTTAGCTATACTATCCAACTACCTAGGTACTAGAGACTAATCTCCCCTAATGTTGTTCTCGGTGTACTATAGCAACAAGATGACCAAAAGGTTTACTCAGTAAGTCTCAATATTCTAGGGGGTATCCCGATATACGCCAGGTAAGTAGGATCTCAAATGATCAGTAGTAGTGTTTTCTAATGTGCAACCATTCAAAAGGGGCCTTCCGATATACTCTAGGTACGTGGAAGAACCACATTTTCCCCGGGTTGTAGTGTTGACCGGTAACAACGACTTCTACATTTAGAGATGTTGAAACACGTTTGTACCTAAAAAAACCTAAGTTTCTCCAAAATTTATGTGATACTCCCTTTATCCCACTTTATTCTACTTTTTGAATCACCCCAATTGGATCTTCTAGTCAAAAGCTATGCTAATTTCCAAAAAAAAAAAAACGCACCTTTTAAACCATGATTTGGAGGTTGTTCTACTAGCCGACCTTTCTTTTGTTGTATATTTAAAATTTCCACCCTTCTGGGTCTGAAATTTTATTCTGTAGTTCTTTGATATTTCATCTTTGAAATTCCATAGGTGTGATCAAAATTATATGTTCCAAGTGGAATTTATGGTAACTTCCCCACACCTTGCTGATTTTTGTCCTTTTCAAGAGAGTGTACTTGTCAACTGTACCAAATGCACAAAATGTGATATATTATTTTTAAAATTGCACCCGAAATACTACATAGTTTCCACTATCCAATGCAACTAGTCTAACTTAATTTGGATACTCACTAAAGAATATATTTGTTACGAGGAAAATCTCTCTATGTCTAGGGTAAACCACGACAGACAGAAATGACTACAGAAATCAACTCTATTCTCAAGTATGATATATAAACAAATATGCTAGCGAGAAAAGATGAAAGGCCTACCTCGTCCATACATTCGATGAAGTCCACCCTTGAGCACTTGACCCAAAGCAATATACCTGCAACTAGTTCTCAACAACCAAGCAAAGCAAGCACATGGTGATAATACAAGATGTTAGCACACTTGATAACATAATCCATTAATATACATAACAAATATGCCCAAGTATAATAATTAACATATTTGCAAGATATCAATTGGATGGGAAAAGAGTATTTCTATTAATATATGATCAGCAGAAGTGAAAATGTTACAGACTTCCATGTCGTCATGGTTCAGAAATAAGAAACTAAGTTCCTTCCAGTTGGTTCTGCACCACTTCAATCCTCCACAAAAGGAAATCTCATAGAAGAGAGACAATGAATTTCTCAATCAACAAGGGAAGAGCTTGGGGGCTGAGAACTGTGTTCAGACTTAAATGAAAAAGGGATGCAGACTCAATATGAAGTAAATAATTTCTCTGGAGTAACTTTGCTCTCAAAGTTGAATTCTTTCTCCTTCTTTCCATAGCTCAAAATTGGCCCATTTATAGCCTTCAAATGGAACTGAAGGGACGAGTTGAAACATTTCCAGTATTTGGAAGGCCAAGGATCATAGATCTCCTATCGTGACATGGAAACCCGACACCATTTTTCATTTTTGGGCACAAATCCTAATGTACGCAGGTTGTAGTGGTGCAGCCTGTGTATACACATGTTGTATAGTAGGCAAGGTGCGTACATGTGGAAAAAATGTATTTTTAGCTCTGGGATTTGCAAAAAGGGATGACAAGTTTGCGTACGGAAATGGAAAAAGGCCTTCTGTGCAAGATTGCATAGGGTGAGGAAAATCATGCTATAAAAGATGCCCCCTAATGTGTGAGATCATAAGAGTATCTGCGATGGTTGAAATACATTATAAAAAACCCAGAAGTGGAGTGATGGGGAACCAACTGGAAGAACTAGTTGCTTATTACATTCTACACTGAATTTGCATATGTGGCTGCCAATTTGAATTACACTGTAGATCCATGTGAAAATATACCAAACAATTGTCTACGACCATGAATAGGCAAATACAAACGCAGTTACATGCCAAAGGTTGTCATAGTCATGAACAAGGCCCAGTAGAACCAGTCTCAAAATCAATTTGAAGATATCTGTATACAATGGAGACAATCTGATCTCCCATGATCACTAAAGTCATGTAGGTATTGGTCCAATGAAAAGGAAGAAACAACTTAGGAGAGTTGTGGCCACATATTGATGTCTTCAAGTCTTCTACACAATCCTCCAAAGGTGCAAGTCTACATCATGTGAATAAAGGAGTTGAGGTCGAACACAATGAGACATTGTTTGATTACCGGTCATTGAGGTATACCATTAACAAATGTGAGATAGCCTACCGATAATGAAAGTAGGTATCAAGGCACAGAGTACATTATTACAAGTGTGAATAAAGGAGTTGGGGTCAAACAATTGAAGAATCCATCGATCAGGAGACATTGATGTATTCCCAACTGTCGATGGTGGGAGAACCTTCCACTAATGACTGTAAGCCTCAAGGTACTCATAAGACTCTAGGTCTTGTTTCCATAATAGATGAGTAGAAGTCAATGGAACGAGACCTGTTGAAAGGAGAGAATTAAGGCATATCTCATCATTCAGCATGAGGTACAAAGCAAGAGCTTCATGATTTGGAGGAAATTGAACGAAGAAGATGTTCACGAACCAACAAACTTGTGTGTCTTTCGCATGTGCCAAGTGAAAGCGGTACACGAAAAGGACCCTCTAAATAGCATCCAATGAGGAAAATTGCTGACAAAGGAGAGGAAACCACCAATAAGTTAAATGGCATCCAAGACACTGCACAAATTCCAATGTGTGAATAGATGTCTTTCCATCTAACACAAGGGAAACCTCCCAGTCAACGACCAATGATGAAATGCCAGCTACTAGATTCAAGGTTACCTACCAATGATGAAAGTAGGACTAGAGTGCAAGATAGGACTACAGTATCATGTGATTCTAAGACAAATTGAGGGTATGGATGACATGCAAAGTCAAGAGTTCTAAGGAATGGGCGACACAGGTTGATAGACTTCCTTTGAACAATAGCATGAGACATATGGAAGAATCCGACAACATAGACTCAATGATGAAACCATGAGATGCAGGAGGCATCAATGATGTTCTCCATAGGGACTGGAAGAGTAACCAGTCGATGGAGAAAACTCTCTGTAATGAGCTCAGCTTCCTAAGGCCATGCTAAACCCAAAATTATGATGACAAATGGACTCAATAACTTTTTTCTCTGTTCAAAGGTGACACGAATGCTGCCAATATAAGTTAATACTCCCTTCCCTACTGTATTTTGTTTTTCATAGACAAATGAATGCTATGATACAGAGGAGGAAATGAGTGTTGCAAGTAAGAAAAACTAGTTTCAGCAGTGGAACATACCTATGCTCAATGCAAGGATATGCGCGCAGGAGATGGACACTCGGGGAAATGTTCCCTCCTAGGTATAGGGTGTCAAATTGCGAAGGATATAAATGAGGCTCTGCTTGGTTGAGGATGAAAAACTACTGAGACAAAATGGTTTATAACGTAAAGAGAGAACCGGCTATAGGCTCAATACTAGAAGCAAGGGCATGAGATGCAATCACATCTTGACGCTAAAAAATGTCTTTTTTCATGATATTTAGTCTACTTGGTGTGAAAAAGGGATAAAATTGCACCAAATAGACGTCCTTTCAAATCCAATTTACGAGTCTGAAAGAGACAAGTTCACTTGGCAATATTTTCGCTTTTTGAAGACGAGTTGGAAAATAGGTTAAATTAAACTTAGTTGGGAGTCCTCTAGGTATAAGGCAACATGTTTATGAGTGAGAAATGAGGCTCAACATAAAGTCATGTATTGACTATAAGGGACTCTCGGTCCTACAAAAATATCTCTGAATGAGCACCAAATGAAGTAGAAGATCTAACTAGGGCACCCATGCTTGGTAAGTCTCTACCACTTGATAACGACACATCTTGTAGCAGATGGAAGGTTATGTGTCACAACAAATGGGTTCGTACCTAAGGCATATAAGTGAAAATTATAGGAAAATGCAAAAGTGCATGGTGGAAGGGATACCTATCCTATATGTTGGGTAGTGAAAATACCTGCCCATGGTTACGAACGGTCAACATAACGTTGAAATCCACAAGAATCCCTGGTGAAAACTACAAAAACCAACTCAATCCACTATTTTATTAGTCCATTAGGCGAAAAAATGATTTGAAACTATAGAAAGTGGGTAAAAACTACTATAAATAGTAACAAAACCAAAAATTACTATGTCATTTTGACTTTTTACCCAAATAGTGAAAATTGGACCAAATTACCTCCAATATTCAACTGGTGAATGCAGGAGCATTGGATGACAAAATCAGAAACCGTCTGGACCAAGTAATTCCTCTTTCCCTCCTCTTCCTTTCTAGTGGATTAGATTTTTAAATTAGGTTTCAAAATTTGAGTAAATTAGGGTGCAAATTGAGTATTTTGGTGTACGCGGGCTACCATTCATCATGTCACATATACATGAGGTTATACACGACTGTGTAAAATACAAGGCACACGTACTCATCCCTATACATGAATGTGAATGCAACAACTCACGTATAAGTATGTAAACAATGTTTCCTATGGTTGCTAACTCAAAAATTGATTTTTATCTGGCAGAATGGTGCTAGAATGGAGGGAAAGGGAGCATGAGGAGTTAGATGCTACTATGGACAGAGATTCAGGGGCCCAAATGGCCTTGAAAATATGCGGCTTGTATAAATTTTTGGCACCCAAAGGGATGAGGGACCAGGTGAGGTTATTTGAGATGCTTGTGGATTACTGGGATCCTGACAGTGAGAGCTTCAACCTCGATGGGCAATCATTGAGGATTGAAGTCGAGGATATATAGTTTTTGAATGGGTTATCAGGCCAGGGTGAGGTGGTCAACCTCAAAGCCCGAGGAGCTGGGAGAGGTATGAATATAGAGGAGTACATAGATGCTCACTGTGTAGCAGGGACCCCGAAGGTTGGGAGTCAACTCCCCATCTGATTGATAAACAATATTAGCCTCAAGATTTTTTTCCTCATGTTGACCAGGATCACAGGATCAATTTTGTTGCACCGGGCATTGAGGGCTATCATGTTCTATGTTGTACAATTCTTGAGACCCACTATATATGATTGGTGTACCTCACTATTGGCTAATATGAAGAGCCAGTTGACAGAGTGTAAACAGGGCGGTAAGAGGAACTTCAGGCTTGCCTCTATATTATGTAGTTTTTTCTTTGAGTGGGTTCCAGGTTTGGGACCTAGATTCAAGATCATTCCAAGAGGACCTCGCGATCTAGCCATGGCACAGTGGATCGAGGTAATAAGACGATAGAGGGGAGGTAGGTCACCCACACCCTACAACGATGATTTATTTCACTGGTGGAGGCAACAAGTCATTGCTCTGGATGACCACCCCTATGTAGGGATCAACTTCAAAGGGGACCCTAACATGCCACTGCCACCAGGGACCACCTACGGGGACATAGATATGTCAATGTTTTTAAATTTTTCATTTTTTTTTTGTATTTTTGTATAGTAAAACAAAAATATTTTTTGGATGATGCTTAAGTACTAACTAGACACCTGTGTGATGCAGACATGGGTCTGTGATGGCCAGATGGGCTTCCCCGACATCGTCGGAGGCACCGGGGAGATGAGGCAGTGAGAGGAGAAGCAAAGAGAGTCCTTCAAAACATGCAGGGAAACTTGTCTCATTTGACAAATAGGATTCCAATGGTTCGGGTAGAGGATCTGTCGGAGGCCATGAAACAGAAAGTGGTTGGAGTGCCCAGAGCTTGGGTGCGACTCTTTCGGCATCTCTCAAACGTCATTGTTTGCGACTCTTTCGGCATCTCTCAAACGTCATTGTTTGTTATTGTGACACGCATTCGGCACCATAGGCGTAGATGTTGTGGATCTTGTATTATCGGCTGTATATGTGTATTGAGGGTGTTAGCCCCAATTTTGTACTATAATCATCATATTTTTTGAAATATATATATAACACAGGGATCTTTGGATTTACTTATATTACAATGTGTACATTGATGAGATGGTTTTCTTTGCTTTAGTTATGTGACAAATGCCAATATAAAACAAAATTATCATAAGCATCGGATACATGATTAGAACTCCTAGGAATGTGATAATAAGTAATAAAATCAAACTGTTTTTCTAAAAGATGTACTCGTAAGAATCGTCGGAGTAAAGTAGGATCACGCACACAATAACTGTCGTTCAAATGGCATACTACTAACTAGGAATCTAGGCGAATCTCTAAAGAGAGAAAATCATGTGAGATAGCATCACGCAAAAGTTCTATAATGAGACTATATTAGACCAAATTATTCGTGGATGGCCCTAGGCATACACCACCTGAAGACACCAGTAGACCCTCGGGTGAGTAAATTGTTGGACATATTTCCATTGATGTGTTTTCATTGATGTCAACAATCATTATCAGTTTTTATGATGGAAACATGAATCAAACATGAACAGTTATATAGTTGGAATTAGTGTCAAGATGGCCTATAAGGTCCATCCATGTGTAATGAAGGGTCAATTATGGAAAGAGAATGCAATAGAGTAGCAAGGTTAATCTCAGGAGGAAAATTATACTAAATATCGATAGAGGAACATCACCTTAAGGCTGAAGGAATTCATGATTATTGTTGATCACGATAGGATCAACAATTTTCCTATGATCAAAGCTTAAGAGGAAAAGCGTAGTGCAGAAACGTGATCGGGATCAAAATCCCCACAGGACAAACAAGGACCATTGGATATGCAAGCGCAGATCAACGACAGGGATGGATTATGTAGAACAAAATGAGAATGAAACAACGTGTTATTCCCAATCCCGCAATTAGTCTAGATCATCAGATCTCAACGATTCAAAGATCAACAACTGTGGTTGACTCACCAACAATCACACAACTTCAAATGCAGAGCTTGGGCGACGAATTAAAACACTCACAAGTTATGGTTTTGCAATCCACATCAACTATTGGATCATGTTGATTGGAAGGATAGAGTAAGTCATGGACCATAGATCATGGAAGAGACATATGCATGGTCAACCCAACATTGACCACTTCGGGTAAAATTGACTGAAGGAAATGTGCATGAAAGAATTTTAGCCAAAGTTGAAGCTCTGAAGTAAACGTGAGCCATCCGATCGTAGGTAACTTTTTGGGAAAAAGAAGAGCAGTTGGATTTAAACCAAGGCCAAACAACATCGATGACAAATCGAGCCGTCGATCTAAGATCACGATCAACGAACAACAATCATTTTGGGTTAAAATTTGTGAGGAGGTTACACCTTGGGTAATGTCACTTTGGTTAAAATGAGAAGTAAGAAAGGTGAAGTTAACCGAAGTTTTGAAGTCATGAAATTTTGTCAACCATCATATTAGAGGAAGAGTGGGGAAATCCTGTCAACCATTAATCTATTTAGAGTGCACCAAGGATGAGTGTGGTCAACTTCGGTGCTGACCACTTCGACAAAAAAGGACTCATAACATATGAGTTCACCCGAAGGTCGAAGTTTCAAAGTCGCTCTTAGTCGTTGACCTGAGATACATTTTGGGAGTTAAGACAACCGTTAGATCCAGGAGGAGAATATGTATCGCAACAGGAGATCTACATCAGCAGACCATGTCAACAAGGACACATGGCACAATCATATGATGACAAGTTTCAAGATGAAATTGGCATTTCAGGTACGTGTAAGTCACAAATCTAAGTGACACATGGAAACCACTCAGCCAGTTCCAAGTCATAAGTGACGTCAGCAAGTTATGTCGCTTTGGGAGTATGTACTTTGGGGGAAAATGGTTTCTAACATCAGAAATCACCTGAAGCGCCGAAGGCCGAAGTTAATGCCTATCGTTGATCTAATTCAAGAGCGTTCTCGATCATTGATCAAGTATAGTGGAAGGTGTTAACCGAAAGAAAGAGATCACCACTGTTGTATGACTTATTTGGTAGGTAATCGATTCAGAGGAATTGTTACTGTAGAGTTCAGGAGTCATGAATAGCCAAAGTTCTGAAGTGAACGAGAATCGTTCATTGTGAAAATAATATATCAACCGTCCGATCTACTTCGGAAAGATCTTCTTTGGGATATTTGAAAGATTATAGAGGCTGGAATTCATGAAGGACAAAGTCCTGAAGTAACAACAGTCGTCCATCTCATCGAGATATTAAAAAGTGACCGTTGATTTTTATAAGTGATCAAGCACTCGCTTGGGTTAGTGCCTGGTCACCACTCATGGTCATATGGAATAAAGAAACAAAGGGAAAAATAAGAGGCAACACTCAAATGAATAAGCCCATGATTTTGCGCATATGTTCATATATATATGGTTTGAATGAAGCGCCTCACACAGATTCAATTTGACAGAGATTTAACGCTGGAACAATGCAGAGAATTGATAAAAGATCAAATATATTCTGTTGGTGAAACTGAGAACACAACAAAAGCAAGAGTATGATATAATGAGTCGATCCATGTCTGTGATCAACTCATGAAGAAAAAAGAACTAACACATAGTCATGATGAAAAGGTACAATGCTTCAAAATCAAAAGATGCAATGATTCGAATTCACACCAGTTGGAAGACTATATAAACAAAAGGAATGGTGAAACAAAAGAGTAGTTGAATTTGTTGAAGTATATATATTTATCTATAATGGATTGAATGAAGGTTCATTCTATCAGGTTGGTGCCTATTTACAATATGGGTCTTGTATGAGGATTGGATTCCTCACATCTCAGTTGGATCTGAGATCAAAAAGTTGGGACTTGTTATGAGGCTTGGATTCCTCATTTCTCAGTTGGATCTGAGAACTACAAGCTGGGTCTTGTAACAAAAAGTTGGGTCTCTCATAATTGTTTGAAGATGATATTCAAAGATTGATCTTATGTATTCGTTCAAGTTAAATAAATAAATAAAATATTTATTCTTTTTTATATATTGATTGAGAAAATGAAATAAATATTTGTTGTTCATTTAATTTGTGAAAAGTGGAAAATTGTCCAAAGTTT
>JASDQU010590203.1:93675-114367 GCA_032191745.1 Picea mariana | reverse complement strand
ATTGACCTGCATACATACAAGTATATCAACAGGCTCCTGGACTTCAACACTTAGGCTCCCTGGCCTAACAAAACTCATAAGCCTACATCTTATACAAAACTTGGCTCACCAACCTATAGAGCATATTTACAATTCTTTGAATATAACATGATCTGTAACGGGGCTCGGCCTTGGGGACACTACAATATGCATCATCGCTATTATTTTCTCCCAGATCTTGAAAGAAATGAACAAGATGACTTTCGATCTAATTTGAGAGAAATATTCGGTCATGCCGTAGTTCCACTTGATACACACAAAATTTATGCCGAATGAAATATGGCGAGTATCTCTCCTACTGTCACGATTGATATCTCTCATACCCCTAGAAAGATTGAAAACATACATATCAGTGTAGATTATTCGCCAGAAGAAATCTTGATCTACACCGAACTCTTCAAAGAATTCCGAGATGTATTTGCTTGGTCATATGAAGAGATGCTAGGAATCAACCCTCCTAATGTCGAGCATGAAATTATAACTTATCTTGATGCTCAACCCATTCGACAATGTCTTAGAGCTGTAAATCCCTAGAAGGCCCCTGCTATTAAGGTAGAGGTAGCGAAACTACTTAATGCTAGATTTATCTACCCGGTTCCCTTGACTGAATGGGTATCCAATCCCATTACTTTGAATAAGAAGCAGGGAACCATCCATGTATGCATGGAATTTTGTGACCTAAACAAGGCATGTCCTAAATATAACTTCTTGACACCTTTCGTCGATCAGATTCTTGATGAGTGTACGAGAAGAGAAGTGTTTTCTTTTATGGATGGATTTTTAGGGTATAACCAAATTCAAATTAAACTTGAGGATCAACACAAGACGAAATTTATTTGTCCTTGGGGTACTTTCTCATACCGGAAGATGCCTTTCGGCCTTAAAAACATCGGAGCAACCTTCCAACGTGCTATGAACTTCACATTCAACGATCTTAAGATTATAGTCAAAGCTTACCTTGACAATCTTGCTTCTCACTCTCATAAGAGAGAGGATCACTCTATGCACCTTCGGCTAGTTTTTGAAATATTTTTTTACTATAGACTCTGGTTGAACCCTCATAAGTGCATCTTTAACATTAGGTCTAGCTATCTTTTGGGATTTCTAGTTTTCGAGACAGGGATCATGGTAAATCCGTTAAAGGTTGAGGAAATGCTTTGATTGTCTCCCTCACGCATTGTTCAAAAACTTTAAGGTTTTCATGGGAAAGATAACTTTTTACGTCGTTTGATAGTAAAATATGCCAATGTCACTAAGGGTTTCATGCATCTTTTGAAGAAGGACACCCCTTTTATCTAGGATGAGCGAACCTAGGAGTCCTTCGATGCTTTGAAGAAATCCTTGGTGTTGACGCCTCTATTGAAGTCTCCTTACTACAATAGAGATTACTCTCTTTATGTCGTCATGTCCGAGGATACGATTGGTATGGTTTTGGTTCAAGAGGATGATGAGCTCCATGAGCACGTCATCTACTATCTTATTTGAAACTTAGTAGGCCCTGAGCTCAATTATTCTCACGTTGAAGAGCTAGATTTGGCTACCGTTCACGTAGTCCAACGTTTACACCATTATATATTGCTTTGCAAGACTACTGTGGTTTTCGATGTCAATCCATTTCAATATGTCCTTACCAGGTATATCATTGGGGGAAAATATAATAAATGGATTGTCATTTTATAAGAATTTGATCTCTATTTCTCTTCTGCGAAATCCAAGAAATCACTAGTCTTCGTGGAGTTAATATCCTACTTTACATGATTAGATGAGGATGTTATCCATGTTGATTCATTTGCGTATGGACACATTTTCCTTGTCTTGTTTTTCGACCCCTGGTATGGAGACATTGTTCTCTATATTCAAACCTTCAAGTTCCCTCAACATATCTCGTGAGATGACCAATGACGTGTATGATACCATGCTAAGAATTACACTATCGTTGACAAAAATTTGTATTGCCAAGGAATAGACAATATCCTACGTCTTGTATCCGACTGGCATATTATGTTATATCCCGCACTCTGGGCATATCGAACCTCAGTTAAGACTGCCATTAGATTTTCCCCTTTCCAATTAGAACACGGTGTGGAGTCGATATTACCTATTGAATTCGAAATCCCTTCTCTTAAGTTGGCAATCACGCTCCTACCTGACACGTCTGATCTCGAGTGATGCCTTGTACACCTAGAGAGTCTTGACGAGCAACGTCAAGACGCCTCTATGGCTATCGAGGTGAACAAAATACATGTCAAGGTCTAGTATGATAAGTGTGTCTATCCTCGATTGTACATAGAGGGTGACTTGGTCCTCTTATATGATTAATCCAAACAACCATTGGGGGCAGGAAAGTTTAAACCCATGTGGCATGGTCCCTATATTGTGCAACGTGTCTTAGAAAAAGGAGCCTATGAGTTAGAATATTACGAAGGGAATATGTTGGCTGAGCCCGGGAATGGACTCTACTTGAAAAGATATTATCTTGAGCCCCAATATTGAGTGGAACTCTTTGTATACTAATGTAATTTAGTGTATATATCTTTTCCCTTTCTTTTTCTCTTCAGCTTGCTTATCGAGTTTTCCCTTGGTTGGCAGATGTCAATGGAGTCTTCAGTCTACTTAGGATTCGCAGACGGAGCCAGTCGTCATACATAGAACTTGGCTTCCACCACTTGGGTGGTTTATGTTGAAATGGATACTTGACACTAAGAGGGGGGGTGAATCAATGTCACAAAACTTTGGACAATTTTCCATTTTTCACAAATTAACCGAACAACAAATATTTATTTCATTTTCTCAATCAATATATAAATAAGAATACATATTTTATTTATTTATTTAAATTGAATGAATATATAAGATCAATATTTGAATATCATCTTCAAACATTTATGAGAGAACCAAGTCTCTGTTACAAGACCCAGCTTGTAGTTCTCATATCCAACTGAGAAATGAGGAATCCAACCCTCATAACAAGTCCCATGTTGTTGATCTCAAATCCAATTGAGATGTGAGGAATCCAATCCTCATACAAGACCGAGCATGTGAACAAGCACCAAACTGATAGAATGAACCTTCATTCAATCCATTATATATAAATATATAGACTTCAAAAAATTCAACTACTCTTTCTTTTCACCATTCCTTTTGTTTATATAGTCTTCCAACTGGTGTGAATTTGAATCATTGCATCTTTTGATTTTGAACCATTGTACCTTTTCATCAAGACTGTTTGTCACTTCTTTTTTCTTCATGAGTTGATCACGGACATGGATCGACTCATTATATTGTACTCTTTCTTCTGTTGTGTTCTCAGTTTCACCAACATATCATATTTGATCGTTTATCAATTCTTTGTATTGTTCTAGTGTTAACTCTCTGTCGAATTGAATTTGTATGAGGTGCTTGCTTCAAACCATCTATATCTGAAAATATGCCCAAAATAACGGTCTTATTGATTTGAGTGTTTCCTCTTCTTTTTCCCTTTGTTTCTTTATTCCATACAATCATAGGTGGTGACCAAGCGCTAACCCAAGCGAGTGCTTGATCACTTATCAAAATCAACGATCACGTTTTAATCTCCCAATGAGATGGACGACTGTTGGTACTTCAGAACTTTGTCCTTTACGAATTCCAGCCTCTATAATATTTCAAATATCCTGAAGAATATTTCTCCAAAGTAGATCATACGGTCGATATATTATTTGCACGATGAACAATTCTCATTCACTTCATAACTTCGGCTATTCATGACTCGTGAACTCTGGATTAACAATTCCTCTAAATAGATTACCTACCGAATAAGTCATACAAAAGTGGTGACCAATTGTTGTCGCTTAACACCTCCACTTATTCTATCCTTCCACTGTACTTGATCAACAGTCACGAACTCTCTCAAATTAGATCAACGGTAGGCGTTAACTTCGGTCTTCGGCACTTCGGGTGATTTTTTATGTTAGAAACCAGTTTCCACCGAAGTACATACTCCCGAAGTGACGTAACTTAATGACATCACTTATGAATTGGCACTAGCCGAGTGTCTTCCAGGTGTCACTTAGATTCATGACTTACATGTACCTGAAATGCCAACTTCATCTTGGCACTTGTCATCATCTGATTGTGTCACGTGTCCTTGCTGACATGGTCTGCTGACGTATATATCCTATCATGGAACATATCCTCCTCCTGGATCTAACGGTTGTCTTAGATCCTAAAATGTATCTCAGATTGACGGTTGAGAGTGACTTTGGAATTTCGGTCTTTGAGTGAACTCATATGTTCTGAGTCCTTTTTCGTCGAAGTGGTCAGCGCTGAAGTTGACCACACTCATCCTTGGTGCACTCCGAATAGATCAACGGTTGACAGGATTTCCTTACTCTTCCTCTGATCTGATGGTTGACAAAAGTTCATGACTTTAGCACTTCGGTTAACTTCACCTTTCTTACTTCTCGTTTTACCCGAAGTGAGATTACCCGAGGTGTAACCTCCTCACAACTTTTAACCTGAAATGAATGTTTTTCATTGATCATGATCTTAGATCAATGGATTGATTTGTCTTTGATGCTTCTTTTCCTTGGTTTATATCCAATGGATCTTCTTTTACCCAAAAATTTACCTACGTTTGGATGGCTCACGTTTACTTCGGAACTTCGGAGAAAATTCCTTCATGCACATTTCCTTCGATCGATTTTACCCGAAGTGGTCAATGTCAGCCTGACCATGCATATGTCACTTCCATGATCTATGGTCCATGACTTACTCTGTCCTTCCACTCAACTTGATCCAATGGTCGATGTCGATTGTGGAAAAATAAGTTGCGAGTGGTTTAATTCATTGCCCAAGATCCACAAATGAAGTTGTGTGATTGTTGGTGAGTCAACTAGAGTTGTTGATCTTTGAATCATTGATATCTGACATAGACTAATTGCGAGATTGGGAATAACACATTGTTTAATTTTCCTTTTGTTCTCCACAATCCATCCATTCTGTTGATCTACGCTTGTGTATCCAATGGTCCTGGTTTGTCCTATGGAGATTTTGATCCCAATCATGTTTCTGCACTGCACTTTCCCTATTGAGCTTTGATCATAGGAACATTGTTGATCCTATCGTGATCAACAATAATCACGATTTTCTTCAGCCTTAAGGTGATGTTATTCTATCGATCTTTAGTATACTTTTCCTCATGATATTAACCTTGTTGATTTGTTGCATTCTCTTTCCATCATTGACCCTTCATTACACATGGAAAGACCTTATTGGCCATATTGACACTAATTCCAACTGTATAACTGATCATGATTGATTCATGTTGCCATCATCACAACTTATCATGATTGTTGACATCAATGACAACACATCAATGACAATATGTCCAACAATATCCCCCTTTGTCACTGACGGAAACAAACTAACTTCATACACAAACTCCCCTTGTGATGATGCTTCTCTCCTCTAAATTTACTCTCCCCCTTTGATATCAATGGCAAAGGGTTTATCCCCTTATGATCAACCTCTGTCTTTCTGCATGTTGTTGAACAAAATATGAACTTGGGTAACTCCCCCTGCAATCATGCTCTTCCTGCCATAACTGAATGACTCCCCTTGTCAATATGCTCTCTCTGCCTCTGACTACTCTCCCCCTGTTAATTTACTAACTTCTTATCTCATTTGATTGGGATATTTGTGTTCAAATAAGTAGTCTTTTTTATCTGCTTCTTATTCTTCTTTGATATTTCACTGGAATATAAATTGAGGATTGATACCAATTGATTTAATGCCAATTGTTATCACTAATTCTTGTAAAGGGGGGTGTTTCTCTCCAATTTCTGGCCCTTGGTGTAAAATGCGAAGAAATGGGGTTTAAAAACCCATCAAATGCATTTTATTCAAAGGCACAACCATGAGCCCCAAGCGCAATACTCAGAGAATATTGTTTCGGGCTTAAAATGCAAGCAAGCGGGCGTCTTTGGTATTCAATGACAAGGATCCATCAATGGAGCAGATCGATGGTGATCAGGTAACCCAGAGCCATAGAACTACACGAGGATTAACACCTAGGCTCAACCCTTATGGCCAAAGTCATGAAATGATAGTGGTTGTCCGATCTTGCAGGGGCAGGTGGCAGCTAGTCGACATTTCAGGGTTCTCAACAACAAGTATATCAATTTTCCAGGCAAAGCCCCAAAACCCGAAACGTGAAGCCCCGGGAGCCTGGCCCATGATCATAGCCCAAGGTAGTATTGAAAGGATTGGGGCCTTTTAGGATAGTCAAAGTAAAAGTGTTGAAGTAATCTGAACTGTCCATCCAAGGGACATGTGGCGCATGATTAAAAACCGTCATGGTTTCGGCTATCAGAATTTTGAAGATAAGGGGTCTCTCATCCACTGCATTAGGAAACCCCAAAATGAGAAATGTTAAACCCCAGGATGTTGGTCCCATGGTCGTAGTGCCAAGGTCATATAGAAGGTAGGGCCAAATATGGGAAGAAGTGGGTCAAAAAACCACTTTTCCTAAGTCCTTGCGATCGGGCCCATATGATTTAAAAGGTGCGTGGATCTGGGCGACTGGGATTTGCGCACCTAGATCTGCATCTAAGAATTGATTTCAGACCCCCCCCCCCTCATTGTTATTCTTTTAATGGGGGGGGGGTCTAGAATGGTACCACGCAAGTCTCAATGGCTAGGATCGAAGCACCTAGATCTGCAGCACATATTCAATTACAGACCCCCCTTGCCATTATGCCTTTAATGAGGGGTCGAGGGGTCTGGAATGAGGTGGTTTTGAAAGTGGGTCCCCCTCCTGTCGTTTCACCCTCCCATGTCATCGGACACCCCTCCGGTAAACCACTTACCTCCTCCACTTACCGCCTTCATCTCCCACTGACACCTGTTTCCCACTTGCTCCCTCACACTTGTCTTCCACTCCTGCCATCTTGGCCCATCTCCTTCCCCTTTCCTCGCTCCGACTCTCATCTGCCACCACCTGTACCTCCTTCTCACCTTCTCATGCAACATCCTCTCAGCTTCCACCACAGGTTCCTCTTCTTCCAGGTCACCTCACCAAGGTGATGTGTTCCCCTCTTGACCAATCACGTCCTCTCTCCTCATGCCAACATTTTCTATGCCTATGTTCGCCCAATGACTTTCCATTCTCGCTCATCGCCTCAGCCTTGTAAGTTGTCCCTCCTCCTGATCACCAAGAATATGTCATACCCTGTTGAACTATATTAATCACATCACTCACTCTTCCTCATCGGCCTCCATGTCTGCCCACCAGTCTTACCATGATCCTCTAAGTAGATCCAGATGGCAGGATGAAAAGGCCTCCACATCCTGCAAGTACAGATATGACCAGAGCCTTTCCCAATCCTGATGAATCAGTTAATGAAAATGCAAAAGGTGGGTGAGACATCGTCTCCTCCCTTAAATGGAAAGCCATAAAAGGACGAGTCATGGGGAAGGACTATCCATCCAGTCTGACAGATATCATGTCCGACATGAGATTGCATGGGCAGTCTGACCAACGACTACATGGGAAGTCTGACACGAAAAGGCCCAATGTAAACTATTGCGTTTGAAAGAGAGTTTGCATGCACAGTCTGACTAAAGTGACCTGGATGTCATGCCATGGAAACCCGAGCAAGTTCCTTCTATGAAAGTTTTGAGTATATGTAGGCATTTTTTCCATTTTGAAAACTATCGATGGTAGAGATAAGCTCCAGATAGTATGGTTTTGATGAAGAACTGGTTTCTCTGATTTTGTATGTGCATCCAAGATTTCTTGTTTAAATGACAGTCAACTTTCTTATTCACTCTAGTTTCCTTCTGGCGCTAAAGGAGTTCATGATCTATAGATTCACATGAACCATTGTGACTATGTTATTATAGATGATTTTTCGTAACGTTGTTATATTCCTTAGTTTCCTTGTGATTTAAATTCTATAAGTTCTTGTATTTAAATCAGTCGTCCTTGGGTTGTTGAAAGGCCTGACGTCTTCGGTCAACCTCTAAATTTTCTCACTAATGTCTTCCTCTTTCTCACCTTTACTACAACCTACTGACTAAAGTTAGAATAAGACCTTGCCTGTTCATACATAGCTCGGTCTGGGATTATGAGTTAAAGCGATATCATTCTGAGTATGTTCTCTTTCGATTACCCCTTTATAAACAAAACGTGACATAAATTGATGGGTATCAGGCTTACTCCCGCTTCAATTCAGGAGTGACTTCTGTTGCTAACATTTTTGGCACCGTTGTCGGGGACAAAGTTGAATATTTTCCTTTGGATTGAATGACATTGAGCCTCTGATTATGAAGGTGCATCAGGCATCAGAGCCTTACAAGATTTCTACTGTGCACCTGGTGACTCCATTGATGTGAATCCACTATGGCGACTCCAATGTTTCCACTTCATTGTTTCAGTTGTGGCTACTTTTAGCACACCTAAAAGTTGACTTAGAGGAGCTTTCTCGAGAAGGTTTTCAGCAACTTCTTTCTCGGCTTGAGAAGTTCCCTGGGAGAATGAAGATGACCAGATATGGTCTTTGATGGTGAAAAAAGATCATACACATTCAAAGCTACACATATTTCACTTGGTGACTCCATGCCTAAAGACCCCACTGGTTTGAAATAAAAGAGACTTTGGCTCCGAGGTATGCCTTCTGTGACTTTTTGAAAGTAATTGGTTTCCATAATCCACTACCTGATAGAGATGAATGGGAAGATATCCTCTCTGAATTTCAAGAAAAACATTGGGAGGTTCCATGAGAGAATTTACTGGACTTTCATGAAGTTATTCATCAACTTAATATCATGCATGAAGATGTCCATATTAAGATTTTCAGGTATTCATTAGGGGGGGGATGCTCTCTATTGGTGTCAATCTCTTCCCACTGCAAGCATCAATTCTTTGACAGGTTTTTATACAAATTTCAATTAATTTTGTAAATATTACTTTCCAGCTAAGTGTTTGTATGAAAACTGTTGTGATGAGTTTTCTTTGCTTCATGAAGCCTCTGTTGGCCCTGAATACCATGTTTGTGATGAATCTTTTACTGTGGAAGAAAGCATTTTCTATGAAAATCTAGAGGCATTGAATGTTATTCATTATGTTAGCATTAGCACAGAAGCATCTGACATCATTTCAGATACATCTATTCTTTTAGATGTTCATAAATATCAACATGCCTCTTGTGGAAATTTTGAGTTTATAGAGCAAATTTTTTCTACAGTAGATAGCTCTCCTGGATATGGGGTTGAAGCAGATGTTCCAGCAGCCTTGGTTATGATTACAAAGACCTTCTAGTTTTTAAATAAGAGATGGTTGTGGAAGAGGATTATTCTCTTTTCCTTCAAGAGGTTTCCCATGATATATTTTTACCTAGGATTAAAGAGAAAAATCATATGTATGAACTGCCAGAAGCAGTAGTTACCATTGTCCCTGAAATGGATATTTTTAACAATTATATTATCGATGGGAACATAGTTCTAGAGGTTGATCATAGATTTGAAGGGAAACCCTTTTTTTATGAATATTCTAGTGATGATGAGCAACAAGATTATCCTACATTTGATCACTATGAAGACACTAACCGAAATGACAACAAGCAGATCTTTCCCATGGTCCCTATTTATGATGATTATCAATCTGATCCTTGGGAGAGCCATGGAGAAGAAGAGGAGGAGCCAAAGATGCAGTTTATAGACTACTCAAAGCCTGTAAGTGAGCAACCATCATCTAAATCAGTTAGCATGCATCAGCCTCTCATTCGCCTGAGCTTGCCATAGATATCTAGCCATGTGTGAGCAGCTGCCAAACAGAACATAATTTCTATCATCTTTTCTATGAGCCAGTAAGGGAGTGCATGGAGTTGCAGTTCCTCCACATTTTGAAGCCTCTTCATTTCGTTTTCAGAATTCGAAGGAAAGCTAAAGGACGTAACCATTATGTTGTCGTAGTCGCATCATATGTTATAAATCACTAACAGAGCCAAGGGCCTTCCAGTTAGATAGTTACTTGAATGGCTCTGGTGGAAGTATCCTTTCACCTAGCACCGTGTAAAGATTAATTAGTTTAGGATTGTACATAAATAATCTCCTTGGAACATGTGTGTTTAGTTTCGTTTTATTTCACTTATCGGCATGTATTTTTAGTAGGGTTTTTTAAGCTCGACTCCATAGCCCAACAAAAGGCGACTGGAACTGCAAAAGGAGTTCTTAGAGCATCACAGGGATGAATCTATCCCCCATGGAGCCTAATGTTATCACTAATTCTTGTAAAGGGGGGTTTTTCTTTCCAGTTTCGGGCCCTTGGTGTAAAATGCGAAGAAATGGGGTTTAAAAACCCATCAAATGCATCTTATTCAAAGGCCACAGCCATGAGCACCAAGCGCAGTACTCAACGAATATTGTTTTAGGCTTAAAATGCAAGCAAGCGGACGGCTTCATTATTCAACGGCGAGGATCCATCAATGGAGCAGATCGATGGTCATTGGGTAAGTTGGAGCCACGGAGTTGCATGATTATTAGCACCTGGGTTCATCCCTTATGGCCAAAGTCATGAAATGATCATGGACATCCGATCTTGCAGGGGAAGGTGACAGCTAGTCGGTGTTTTGGGAGTCGACATTTCCAGGTTCTCAACAATAAGTATATGGTTTTGCCAGGCAAAGCCCCAAAACCCGAAACACGAAGCCTCGGGAGCCTGGCCCATGATCATAGCACAGGGTCATATTGAAAGGAGTGGGGCCTTTCAGGATAGTCAAAGTAAAAGTGCTGAAGTAATCTGAACCGTCCATCCAAGGGACACGAGGCACGTGATTAAAAATCATTGCGATTTCGACTATCGGGATTTTGAAGATAAGGGGTCTCTCATCCATTGCATTAGGAAACCCCAAAATGTGAAATGTTAAACCCCGGGGTGTTGGGCCCATGTTCCTAGCTCCAAGGTCATATAGAAGGTAGGGCCAAAGATGGGAAGAAGTGGGTCAAAAACCCTCTTTTCCTAAGTCTTTGTGATTGAGCGCATATGATTTAAAAGGTGTGTGGATCTGGGCGACCAGGATTTGCACACCTAGATCTACGGCCAAGGATTGATTTTGTACCCCCCCCCTCCCCCATCGTTCTACTTTTAATAGGGGGGGCCCAGAATGGTACCACTCAAGTCTCAATGGCTAGGATCAAAGCGCCTAGATCTACAGTGCACATTCAATTCCGGGCCCCCCTTGCCATTCTGCCTTTAATGAGGGGGGGCGGTCCGAAATGAGGTGGTTTTGAAAGTGGGTCCCCCTCCTGTTGTGTCTCCCTCCCGTGTTGTCAGAGCCCCCTCCGGTAAACCACTTACCTCCTCCACTTACCGCCTTCATCTTCCGCTAACACCTGTTTCCCACTCACTCCCTCACAATTGTATTCCACTCCAGCCATCTTGGCCCATCTCCTTTCCCTTACCCCGCTCTGACTCTCATCTACCACCACCTATACCTCCTTGTCACCTTCTCATGCCACATCCTCTCAGCTTCTGCCACAGGTTCTTCTTCTTCCAGGTCACCTCACCAAGGTGACGTGTTCCCCTCTTGACCAATCACGTCCTCTCTCCCTGAGCCAAAATTTTTTATGCCTGCGTTCTCCCAACAACTTTCCATTCTCGCTCATCACCTCATCCTCATAAGGTGTCCCTCCTCTTGATCACCACGCATATGTCATACCCTTTTGAGTTGTATTAGTCACGTCGCTCGCTCTTCTTCATCGGCCTCCACATCTGCCTGCTAGTCTTACCATGATCCTCCGAGCAGATCTAGATGGCGAGATGAATAGGCCTCCATGTCCTACAAGTAAAGAGCTGAACAGAGCCTTTCCCGATCCTAATGAATTAGTTAATGGAAATTTGAAATGTGGGTGAGACATCGTCTCCTCCCTTAAATTGAAAACCAGAAAAGGACGAGCTGTGGGGAAGGACTGTCCATCCAATCTGACAAATATCACGTCCGACATGAGACTGCATGGGTAGTCTGATCAATGATTGCATGGGCAGTCTGACAGGAAAAGGAATGACGTAAACTATTACGTCTAATAGAGAGTCTACATGCACAGTCTAACCGAAGTGACCTGGACATCGTTCCATGGAAACCTGAGCAAGTTCCTTGTACGAAAGTTTTGAGTATATGTAGGAATTTTTGCCATTTTGAAAAGTATCGATGGTAGAGCTAAGCTCCCGACAATATGGTTTTGATGAAGCACTGGTTTCTCTGATTATGTATGTGCATCCAAGATTTCTTGTTTAAATGATAGTCATCTTTCTTATTCACTCCAGTTTCCTTTTGGCGCTAAAGGAGTTCATGATCGACAGATTCACATGAACCATTGTGACTATGTTATGATAAATGATTTGTTGTAACGCTGCTATATTACTTAGTTTCCTTGTGATTTAAATTCTAGAAGTTCTTGTGTTTAAATTATTCATCCTTGGGTTGTTGAAAGGCCTGATGTCTTCAGTCGACCTCTACATTTTCTCGCTAATGTCTTCCTCCTACTCACCCTTACTACAACCTACTGACTGAAGTTAGACTAAGACCTCACCTATTCATACATAGCCCAGTCCAGGATTCTGAGTTAAAGAGATATCATTCTAAGTCTATTCTCTTTCAATCACCCCTTTATAAACAAAACGTGACATAAATTGATGGGTATAAGGCTTATTCCCGCTGCAATCCAAGAGTGACTTCTGGTGCTAACACCAATTTTGTTATCAATTAATCTTTGTTGAATGATACTCCTTGAACTTCTCTGCTACCTTTATTTTTCCTCTTCTCGTATTCTACAACTAACCCTACCAATGATTTTTATTTTGACCACTAATATATAGATAGTCAATATTTTCCATATGTTAATTTAAAAAATCTTTGGCATAATCCTTTGATTTTGTAAAAACCAATTTAAAATTCTTTTTGTATTTTCTTTCTTTTGCTAACAACTTATGGCATCATCAGAATGTGATATTGTCCCATATTCTTCTATAGGTACTTCCTTTTCTTGAGCTTGATTTATTTCATTTTGAATTTCACATTCTTTATTAGGACCTTCACCCATCATTTTCTTATTATTGATTTCTTCATTTTCAGGTGTAATAACATCTTTCTTTCTTTCTCCTTTAGATTTTCTTCTCCATATCTTTCTATGAGGTATTCTGATTTTTGGATCTTCTCTTTCTAATTCTGTTTTTGGAGATTTATCATCTCCTTTCTTCTTCCAACTTTTATTAGGTTTTGTCACTGACTTGAATGACTTAATTAAATATTGACTTTTTGAATTCTTGCAGTTTTGGGATTTGTGCCCAAACCTGTCATAGTTGTAACATCTCATTGTGTGACAAAATTTTCTTGTGTGCCCAAAAAAATTAAATCTCCCACATCTAATTGATTTTTTGGATTTTCTTGTATAACCTTCCTCTAGTTTCTTGCAATCCATTGCTTTATGGCCAAAAATATGACAAGAAAATAAATAGCCCTTGAAGGTGTTTCCATTCTTGATTTTATTTTAGCTTGAGAGATCCATCATCTGATTTTATTTCTTATTGTATCCATGACCCATTTTATCAACAACTGATCTTTGAATATTCCAAATATTATCTAGGATAGTTGAGATATTCTGGAAATTGACAATTTTATTTGTCTTTTCATTTATCTGTTTGAGATTGACTATTTCTAACTTTAATATTTGACATAATTCTTTCTTTTTAGTCAACTGAATCTTCAGGGATTCTACCACTTCTTTAGCATGTTCAAGATGAGTCTTTAGATTGATGACTATTGCTTCTGTCTCATCCAAGACTTCTTTGCATTTAATAGTTTTGTCATATGTCTTCAATTCTTCCATATCTCTTGTTAGATCAAAAGCTTTAGTTTTCAATATTTCGATTTCTTCCTCGTATTCTAGCTGAATCCTTTTGAGGTTGATGGCTTCTAATTCAAACATATGGCATGATTCTTCTTTTTTAGTTATTTGGATCTTTTGAGCTTCCTCCTTTTTCTTCACTTCTTCAATTTGAGTTATTAGCTCTGCATTAGTACTTTCATTTATCTTTTTGAAATTAATGATTTTCAATTCCAACATGTGGTAAGAATTTTCTTTCCTTGTTAACTGGATCTTTAGGTCTTCTTCACTTTCTTTAATTTACTCAAGTTGAGTGTTTAGACTGTTAACTAATTCTTCTAATTATTTTAGTACTTCTTTTATGTTACTATCATGTGTCTTTAATTCTTCCATCTCTTATGTTATATTAATAACTTCTGTTTTCAAACTTTTGATCTCTTCTTCTTTGTTTTCTAGCTGAAACTTTTGTTCATTCTCTTCATGCTTAGATTGATCTAACTGTTGTAGTAGCATCATATCCTTCTGTTGGAGTTTCTCCAACTCTTCTATAGTTCACATAGTTGTGTGCTCAAGATGATCAAGAACATCCTTAATAACTTCAATATATAGACCATTTCCTGGTTCCATACTAATCACTTCAAATGTAGTTATAACATCAGTCTTAAAATCTAATATTTTTTCTTTAGTGAATACTGAGGTAGTCCTCAATTCCTTGATGAGGTTGTCTTCTTCATTGTTGACTGAGATCAAATCTTTCATTTCATTCGACGGGAATCCTCTTTATCTAAGTCTTCTTCCTCACTTTTATAGGATTTCTCTTCTTCATGTATTTCATTATGATAAACAATTTTCTAGTTGGAGCCATAATTCTTTAGCAGATTTGTAGTGTCTCATCTTTTCTTTGACTTAGTTTGACAATCCATCCTAGAGTGATTTTAAGGCTACTGAACTATTTCTCTTTGCCTCCTTTGGAGTTTTGGTTTTTCTCTTTGAATTAGTTAAGTTCCAGGGCTTACTTACTATTGAATCCCAAACTTTAGATCCTCTTTACTTCATATATCTTTTCATATTTTCTCTCCATGATAAATAATTTGTTCCATCAAATAAGGGAGCTTCATTTTTGGAGATAACGATTTGTCCACCCATTTCTTATGAATCTACCTTCATTGTTTAAATTGTGTTGAAGGCACCCTCTTTGATACCAATTGTTGAAATGGATAATTGACATTGAGATGGGGGGGTTGAATCAGTGTCACAAAACTTTGGACAATTTTCCACTTTTAACAAATTAAATGAACAACAAATATTTATTTCATTTTCTCAATCATTATATAAAGAAGAATAAATATTTTATTTATTTATTTAACTTGAATGAATACATAAGATCAATCTTTGAATATCATCTTCAAACAATTATGAGAGACCCATCTCTCTATTACAAGACCCAACTTGTAGTTCTCAAATCCAACTAAGAAATGAGGAATCCAACCCTCATAACAAGTCTTAGCTTGTTGATCTCAGATCCAACTAAGATGTGAGGAATACAATCCTCATACAAGACCCAACTTGTAAACAAGCACAAACCTGATAGAATGAACCTTCATTCAATCCATTATATATAAATATATATACTTCAACAAATTCAACTACTCTTTCTTTTCACCATTCCTTTTGTTTATATAGTCTTCCAACTGGTGTGAATTCGAATCATTGCATCTTTTGATTTTGAACCATTGTACCTTTTCATCATGACTGTGTGTCAGTTCTTTTGTCTTCATGAGTTTATCACAGACATGGATCGACTCATTATATCGTACTCTTGCTTCTGTTGTGTTCTCAGTTTCAACAACATATCATATTTGATCTTTTATCAATTCTTTGTATTGTTCTAGTGTTAAATCTGTGTCGAATTGAATCTGTATGAGTTGCTTCCTTCAAACCATCTATATATGAACATATGCACAAAATCAAGGGATTATTGATTTGAGCGTTGCCTCTCTTTTTCCCTTTGTTTCTTTATTCCATACGACCGCAAGTGGTGACTGGGCACTAACCCAAGTGATTGCTTGATCACTTATCAAAATCAACGATCATGTTTTAATCTCTCGATGAGATGGATGATTGTTGGTACTTCGGGAGTTTTTCCTTCGCAACTTCCAGCCTTTATAATCTTTCAAATATCCTGAAGAAGATTTCTCCGAAGCAGATCGGACGGTCGATATATTATTTGCATGATGAACAATTCTCGTACACTTTGGAACTTCGACTATTCGTGACTCCTGAACTCTCGATTAACAATTCCTTTGAATCGATTACCTATTGAATAAGTCATACAATAGTGGTGACCACTTGTTTTTGGTTAACACCTCCACTTACGCTATCCTTCCACTGTACTTGATCAACGGTCGAGAACGCTCTCGAATTAGATCAACGGTAGGTTCTAACTTTGGCCTTGGGTGCTTCGGGTGATTTCTGATGTTAGAAACTAGTTGCCCCTAAAGTACATACTCCCGAAGTGATGTAACTTTTTGACATCACTTATGACTTGGCACTGGCAGAGTGGTTGCCATGTGTCACTTAGATTCGTGACTTACACATATCTGAAATGCCAATTTCATCTTGACACTTGTCATCATATGATTGTGCCACATGTCCTTGCTGACATGGTTTGATGATGTAGATCTCCTATCACGGCACATATCTTCCTCCTAGATATAACGGTTGTCTTAACTCTCGAAATATAGCTCAGATAGACAACTGAGAGTGACTTCGAAACTTTGTCCTTCGGGTGAACTCATATGTTTTCATTCCTTTTTCGCCGAAGTGGTCAATGTCAAAGTTGACCAGACTCATCCTTGGTGTTCTCTAAATAGATCAATGGTTGACAGGATTTCCATGCTCTTCCTCTGATCTGATGGTTGATGGAAGTTTATGGCTTCAGAACTTCTGTTAACTTCGCCTTTCTTACTTCTCGTTTTACCTGAAGTGATATTACCCGAGGTGTAGCCTCCTCACAACTTTTAACCCGAAATGAATGTTGTTCATTGATCATGATCTTAGATAGACGACTCAATTTGTCTTCGATGCTGCTTTTCCTTGGTTTAAATCCAACAACTCTTGTTTTTCCCAAAAAGTTACCTACGATTGGATGGCTCACGTTTACTTTGGAACTTCGGCTTCGGTTAAAATTCCTTCATGCACATTTCCTTCGATCGATTTTACCTGAAGTGGTCAATGTCGAGCTGACCATGTGTATGTCACCTCCATGATATATGGTCCATTACTTACTCTGCTCTTCCACTCAACTTGATCCAACAGTCAATGTGGATTGTGGAACCATAAATTGCAAGTGGTTTAATTCGTCGCCCAAGCTCCACAATTGAAGTTGTGCGATTGTTGGTGATTCAACCACATTTGTTGATCTTTGAATCATTGAGATCTGACAATCTAGACTAATTGCAGGATTGGGAATAACACGTTGTTTGATTCTCCTTTTGTTCTCCGCAATCCATCCATGCCATTGATTTTCACTTGGGTATCCAATGGTCCTAGTTTGTCCTATGGGGATTTCAATCCTGATCATGTTTATGCATTGTTCTTTCCCTCTTTATCTTTGATCATAGGAACATTTTTTATCCTATCGTGATCAACAATAATCACAAATTGCTTCATCCTTAAGGTGATGTTCTTTTGTCGATATTTAGTATTCATTTCCTCCTGAGATTAACCTTGATGCTATGTTGCATTCTCTTTCCATCATTGACTCTTCATTACACATGGACAGACCTTATTAGCCATATTGACACCAATTCCAACTGTATAATTGTTCATGACTGATTCATTTTTCCATCATAACAACTTACCATGACTGTTGACATCAATGACAACACATCAATGACAATATGTCCAACAATATCCCCCTTTGTCATTGAGGGAAACACACCAACTTCATACAAAAACTCCCCCTATGATGATTCTTCTCTCCTCTGAAGTTACTCTCCCCCTTTGACATTAATGGAAAAGGGTTGCTCCCCTTATGATCAACCTATGTCTGTCTGCATGTTGTTGACCAAAATATGAACTTGGCTAACTCCCCCTGCAATCATGTTTTGCCTGCTAGAACTGAATGAATCCCCCTGTCAATAGGCTCTCTCTGCCTCTGACTACTCTCTCCCTATTAATTTACTAATTCCTTATCTCAGTTGATTGGGATACTTGTGTTCAAATAAGTAGTTTTTTTTATCTTCTTCTTATTCTTCTTTGATATTTCAGTGGAATATCAATTGAGGATTGATACCAACTTATTTAATACCAATTGATTTAATACCAATTTTGTTATCAATTAATCTTTGTTGAATGATACTCCTTGAACTTCTCTGCTACCTTTATTTTTCCCCTTCTCATATTCTACAACTAACCCTACCAATGATTTTTCTTTTGACCACTAATATATAGATAGTCAATATTTTCCATATGTTAATTTAAAAACTCTTTGGCATAATCCTTTGATTTTGTAAAAACCAATTTAAAATTATTTTTGTATTTTCTTTCTTTTGCTAACAATTTATGACATCATCAGAATTTGATATTGTCCCATATTCTTCTATAGGTACTTCATTTTATTGAGCTTGATTTATTTCATATTGAAATTCACATTCTTTATTAGGACCTTCACCCATCATTTTCTTATTATTGATTTCTTCATTTTCAGGTGTAATAACATCATTCTTGCTTTCTCCTTCATATTTTCTTCTCCATATCTTTCTATGAAATATTCTAATTTTTGCATCTTCTCTTTCTAATCCTGTTTTTGGAGATTTGTCATCTCCTTTATTTTTCCAGCTTTTATTAGGTGTTTTCACTGACTTGAATGACTTATTCAGATATTGACATTTTGTATTCTTGCAGTTTTGGGATTTGTGCCCAAACCTGTCACAGTTGTAACATCTCATTGTGTGACAAATATTTTTCATGAACCCAACAAAATTAGATAGCCAACATCTAATTGAGTTTTTGGATTTTCTTGTATATCCTTCCTCTAGTTTCTTGCAGTCCATTTCTTTATGGCCAAAACTATGAAAAGAAAAGCAATAGCCATTGAATGCATTTCCATTCTTGATTTTATTTTGGCTTGTGAGATTCACCATCTGATTTTCTTTCTTATTGTATCCAAGAACAGTTTTGTGAAAAATTGATCTTTGGATCTTCCAAATATTATCTAGGATAGATAAGCTATTCTAGAAATTGACAATCTTATTTTTCTTTTCATTCATCTGTTTGAGATTGACTATTTCTAACTTTAATATTTGACATAATTCTTCATTTTTAGTCAACTGAATCTTTAGGGCTTCTTCCACTTCTTTAGCATGTTCAAGATGAGTCTTTAGATTGATGAGTATTTCTTCTGTCTCATCAAAGACTTCTTTTCATTTCTTAGTTTTGTCATGTGTCTTCAATTCTTCCATATCTCTTGTTAGATCAAAAAATTTAGTTTTCAATATTTTGATTTCTTCCTCGTATTCTAGATGAATCCTTTTGAGGTTGATGGCTTGTAATTCAAACATATGGCATGATTCTTCCTTTTTAGTTATTTGGATCTTCTAAGATTCTTCCTTTTTCTTCTCTTCTTCAATTTGAGTTATTAGATCTGCATTAGTACTTTCATTTATCTTTTTGAAATTGATGATTTCCAATTCCAACATGTTGTAAGAATTGTCTTTCCTTGTTAACTGGATCTTTAGGTGTTCTTCACTTTCTTTAATTTACTCAAGTTCAGTGTTTAGGTTGTTAACTAATTCTTATGATTCTTTTAGTACTTCTTTTATTTTACTGTCATGTGTCTTTAATTCTTCCATCTCTTCTGTTAGATTAATAACTTCGGTTTTCAAACTTTTGATCTCTTCTTCTTTGTTTTCTAGCTGAAACTTGTGTTCATGCTCTTCATGGTTAGATTGATCTAACTGTTGTAGTAGCATCATTTTTTTTTGTTGGAGTTTCTCCAAATCTTCTAGAGTGCACATAGTTGTGTTCTCAAGATGATCAAGAACATCCTTAGTAACTTCAATATATACACCATTTCCTGGTTCCATACTAATCACTTCAAATGTAGTTATAACATCAGTCTTACAATCTAGTATTTTTTCTTTAGTGAAAACTGAGGTATTCCTCATTTCCTTGATGAGGTTTTCTTCTTCATTGTTGACTGAGATGAAATCCCGCATTTCATTCTGATTAGAAATCTTTTTCTCTGTATTATGTTCTTTAATCTGATTGCAATTTTCCTTTTCTTTATCTTGTTCTTTATTCTAATAAGAATTCTCTTCTTCTGAGTTTTGTTCTTTATTCTGACAGGAATCCTCTTTATCTAAGTCATGTTTCTCACTTTTATAGGATTTATCTTCTTCTTGTATTTCATTCTGATAACAATTTTCTAGTTGGAGCCATAATTCTATAGCAGATTTGTAGTGTCTCATATTTTCTTTGACTTGGTCTGACAATCCATCCTAGATTGCTTTTAAGGCTACTGAATTGTTTCTCCTTGCCTCCTTTGCAGTTTTGGTTTTTCTCTTTGAAGTAGTTAAGTGTCAGGGCTTACTTAATACCAAATCCCAAACTCTAGATCCTCTTGACTTCAGATATCTTTTCATATTTTCTCTCCATGATAAATAATTTGTTCCATCAAATAAGGGAGCTTCATTTGTGGAGATAACGATTTGTCCACCCATTTCTTTTGAATCTACCTTTAGTGTTTAAACTGTGTTGAAGGCACCCTCTCTGATACCAATTGTTG